>MJUU01040547.1:26210-45250 GCA_002080025.1 Modiolus philippinarum
CAGTTATACTGATGGCTGACATTCCGGAACTGAACACTTACCGTATGGTCTTCAGATTGAAAGTGTACTGATGGTTGGCATTCCTGTGCTGAACACTTACCATATGGTCGTTAAAAGATCTGTACTGACGGTTGGCATTCCTGTGTTGAACACTTCACATATGGTCTTCAGTTAGAGGGAAACAGAAGAGAGCGATTCTGATGGCCGACATTCCTGTGCTGTACACTATGGTCTTTCAAGAAGAGAAATGTACTGACGGTTGGCATTCCTGTGCTGAACACTTACCATATGGTCTCCAGATTGAGGGAAGCAGAAGAGAGCTGTACTGATGGTTGACATGCCGATCATGAATGCTAATCATATGGTCTCCATATTAAAGCTATACTCGTTCAATATAATTAACAGTTCTTGCCACGATATAGCTGAAATATTTCTGAAGTTGGCGTAATACATCAATCAATCAGCCATATCAAGAAGACAGAAATAGCTGTACTGGTGGCTAACATTCCTGTGCTGAACACTTACCATATGTCTTCAGATTGATGGAATCAGAACATAGCTGTTCTGATGGTTGGCATTCCTGTGCTGCATACTTACCATATGGTCTCAAGATTGGGGAAAACATAAGCATATGTACTGGTGGCTGACATTCCTGTCTCCAGCTTGAAAGAAACAGAAGAGATTTGTACTGATGTCCGACATTCCTATGCTGAACACTTGCCATATGTCTCCATATTGAAGGAAGCAGAAAAGAGTTGTTCTGATGGTTAACATACCTGTGCTGAACACTTACTATAAGGTCTCCAGATTGAGGGAAAACAGAAGAGAGCTGCTCTAATGGTTGACATTCCGATCATGAACACTTACCATATAGTCTCCAGATTAAGGGAAACGGAAGAAAACTGTACATGGTCTCCAAATTAAAGAAAAGGGTGAGAGCTGTACTGATGGTTGACATATCGGTGCTGAGCTAACCATATGATCTCCAGATAGAAAGAAACGGAAGGCAGCTGTACTGACGGTTGACAGTCTGGTGCTGAACACTTATCATATGGTATACAGATTGTAGAAAACTGAGGAGAACCGTAGTGATGGCTGATATTCTGGTGTTGAATACTTACCATATAGTCTATAGATTGAGGGAAACAGAAGACATCTGTACTTATGAATGACATTCCGTTGTGTACACTTACTATATGGTCTCAAGATCCATGGAAACAGACGAAAGCCGAACTGATGAATGACATTTAGGTGCTGAACACTTACCATTTGGTCTCAATATTGAATGAAACAGAAGAGGACTGATGGCCCACATTCCGGTGCTGAACACTTACCATATGGTCTCCGGATTGACGGGAGCAGAAGACAGCTGTACTGATGGCCTACATTCAAGTGCTGAACACTTATTATATGGTCTCAAGATTGAAGGCAATAAAAGAGAAAAGCAATGACAATACTAGATTTGCAATTGCAAGCAATAGCTGATGTCGCCCCAGACGTCCAAATCGATGATTCCATCTTCAGTAGTGTCAAAATCTACTTAGAAATCAATTTTCGTTGAAATCGGACAATGTTGAAATTTTTACGTATTTCGGTGGCCATCTTGGAAAAGCGGCCATGTTGAAAAAAAATTTCCATGCATACCCTCCTCCAGATAGTGATCTCAAGATTGAAGGAAACAGAAGAGAGCTACTGATGGCCGACATTCCGGTACTGAGCACTTACCATACGGTCTCTATATGGAAGGGAACAGAAGAGAGCTGTACTGATGGCTGACATTCCGATGCTGGACGCTTACCATATATACTCCAGATTGAAGGAAACAGAAGAGAACTGTACTGATGGCCGACATTCCGGTACGGAACACTTACCATATGGTCTCCGGATTGAAGGAAACAGAAGAAAGCTGTACTGATGGCTGACATTCCCGTGCTGAACACCAATGTTCCTTTCCCGCCTTCTATTGCGTTTATGGCAGCCATAGCAGAATCGCAGGTAAGATTTCCAAGCCTTGAGTAAATATACCCACCCTATAGTTGAACGAAAATAAAAAAAAAATACTGATGATATAATACAAAACAACAAAATGCCGAAGTTACTTTGAATTTTGTTTCTGTATATGCGCATTTCGACAACATGTGTTTCTTAAGTTCAGATCAAATCAAAACATTTAAAAATCCATATTATGAAATATGTGTTAAAGCTGATAGAGAACAAATTGCTAATAGGATCTAAATAGAAAAGCCAAAATCAGCAAATGACAAAACTGTGCATATGCAAGAGGGAGATACTCCTTAGTTTTTAACAAAATTCAAATAAAAATGACTCATTTTCTTAGCCTTAGAGATAGATTATGATGGAAAGAAGGCAAAAAGTAAAATTCATTTGTCTGTTACTGTCTTATTATCATTATCTGACACATTTCTTGATCATGTTTCAATTATCGGTAGAGTAGGATCATTTTTTTTACCCCACTTCGTGAAATTCGTTCCGAATAACTGCTCATACCATGTCACACATTTTTCACAAATAAATGCAACGAAGTCAAAATAAAGGTACATTTAAATTGTGCATATTATGTGATTTTGTAACTGATACAGTTAACAATGACTTGCGTATTACATTTTTTAACATATTTTTAAATGACAAAAGGTTTTATATATAATTTTGTAACAATTCCAAATGATTAGTGATTACTTAAATATGTTGAAATGGTCCAAATAACCTTTTTTTTACTGATACTGGCATGAATACCTCGGGGTATTTTTTAGGAAACTAGGTACATGGAATGTAGGGTATGGATTATGAAACTAAAACAAATAGCAGTGAATTTACTACTTAATCTGATAAAAAACCATAATTCATTTTTTTTACTCAAACTTCATGTATACCTGTGCTTTATTATTTTTTTGCATTAAAATGCATCACCTTTTTTGTCTTGCAGATAACCAAACTACCCGAAACAATTTTACCTTAAGCCCCCGTCACACTGGATAAAGTTCGTACTACGTTCTCATGAAGTCCTAAAAAATCCAATGAACGTGGCAAAAACTTGCTGAACGTAGTAAAGGCGTAATAGAAACTTGAATGATCGAAGTGCAAACTTTATTGAACGCAGTACGAACTTCAAGGACGTGAAGGACGTGGAATAATTTTGAGCATGTTCAAAACAAACGTGGTGAGAACGTGATGGTGACAAAACGTAGTAAAGACCTACTAAGAACGTATTGAGAACGACGTGGACGTAGAAAGTACGTGGCATGAACGGGCCAAAAACTTAATGGACTTGGCACAGACGGGATGAAATTCTCTGCCGTCTATGCTACGGTCTTACTACGTCCTTAAAGTTTGCAATACGACCGTTGCACGTTTTTAATACGTTTTCACTACGAATTCATATAACGGTATTTTTCAGTCAAGTTTGTATCACGACCTGGTAAAGTTGTTAATGCGTCTTTAACACGTCCATCAAGTTTCTACTATGTTAACAGTACGTTCTAGCGGTTTTTACGCCGTTTGTTGTAGGTTTTTGCTAGGTTTTTGACTACATTTTCGACATGTGCATAGTCAATGAGACTTTCTTTTAAAGTAGTTTGTATTTTTTTTNCATTCAATATCTGTCAGTGGAGGTCTATATATAAAGTCAATATCAAATTCGTGCATTTTAAAAGTTAATTTAATTTCTATTTACTAATAATGTTCATATAAACTCCAAAGATTTAATACACATGACACTTCAGATACCAATAAATCCTGTGAATAGTCAATTGCCGACAATGGACATTTAAGATAATGCAATAATTGAATTTCACCTGCTTATTGCATACCCTCTCAGTGTTATATAGGCCTAGTTAAGGTAGTAGATCTTTGGTAACCGCAAATATTCCACAAATTATTTTTTTTTAATTTTCAGTAGGAAACAAATAATGTACTAATTTACTTCAAGAAAATAAATTGAAAGGTGTCAATATTTAGTTAAAATGTACCAGAAGCAACCCCTAGTTTGAAATTCTGTTCAGAACTCACTCATGAGGTACCTCTGTTCCGTAATCGACATGGGTTAGCCATAAATTGCAAAACTGCTTCATAGAAACATGGAGACCTTAATATGAGATAATAATGATCATAGGCATGCACTAAGTGTTGATTTGCAGTACAAAAACATTGCTGAAATCACAGCTTCATTCAATTTCTCTAAACACTATCATATTAATGTATATGGGAACCGAGACACTGGTAAAAAAATAGTTCAAAGATAATGACAAAATCGGAAACACAGAGGAACAAGAACATCACATAAGTACAGCACAGAAAGAAAAATGACAATATATGTTTCTTTACAGTACTAATATTTATGGTAGCCATGAGACTAGTACCCCGTTGCTGTTCCGATCTCTAAAAGGTTATAAAGTTGTCCGCTATCTCATTGCTACAATTTTGTACAATTGCAGAAAAAAAAATGTCAGCGGCAATGTCACAAAACAAATAGAATGTCGACAAAAAAGGAGATGTGGACAAAGTAAGGACAGTGGAGTATCTTTTATGAAAGAGATGGCGGAATTCGAGAGGAAGCTTATAAAATATTTTGAGAAGGCTAAAACGCTTACCTCATCAAGAATTTTCAGATAATCGTCCACCGATTTCAGTTTGTAGGTAGAAGAATGGTAAATAGGAGGAACAAGCGGTTCTGTTTCCAGTCCGGAATGAAATTCAAATTTTGCAGATGTTGCTCTTGTATCCATAGACACATCTTCTATGTTCAACCCATTCACTCCTCTTTCTAACGTTGATAGAGGTGGCTTCCATTTGCGACTATATTAAAAAAAACAAAGAAATAATGTCGCTATTGTTGCCAGTGGCGGATCCAGACTTTCTGCTAAGGGGGGGCCCGACCAATATTTTTTTCAAAAGGGGGGCCCGGAACCCAATTTTTTTAAAAACCCTAGGAATTTTAAATATTTTCCGACCTAAGGGGGGGCCGGGCCCACCCNCCCCCCCCCCCTAAATCCGCCACTGGTTGCTTTCTTAATTATGATTCTGCTTATTTTTGAATTGGTTTTCACTTTTTGTTTTTTATTTCTTGATTTTTTTCTTGGAGCTTTTTGTGATCTATTATCAATCCCTTGTTTTATATATTGTATTTGTCATCTGACTATTCTAATGTTATCATCAATCGAATTCCTCAACACCTCAATGGTGACCAGGGGGCAATACATTTTAATGTTACAAACTAGAGCAGGTGTATTTTTTCTAAACATGAATGAAATCAAATTATGGAAAATCATTGTTTTCAATAAAAGGAATATAATGATATATCCTTCCTCAGGTAAATTCCTGAAACGTTGATTGATCAAAAGACTTCACGTGCTTACCGTGTATATTCCATATTGAGTGACTGACTTATATACGGTCAGCGACTGCCATTATACGGCGTCGCTGTATAAAACGTTGATTTGACAATGTACTGGACTTTCGGCAGGATTTATAGTTTTCATAGCGAGAAAGAATTGTATATCGATGGATATCAACTAGAGTTATTTAATTTCAAAACATAATAAACGAGCCTTTGGCGAGTTTATTATATTTGAAATTACATAACGAGAGTTGATATCTAGCGATATACAATTCTTTCGAGTTGGTTAAAACTATTTCTCTTATGATTTTGTGAATATTTAGTGCCGAACTGCTGTTTTTGTTTCAAATAACAGAATTTTTTTCTAAAAAATATTTATGTCTTGGAGTTTTGGTCGCAGTGGATTTTATCGAAGTGGAAAGAATATACGGGCGGAAAGAATTCACTGCTACATATTGATATTAAGCGTATGTATATTTTTAAACAATTCAATAGCTTGATATGGCCTTATAGCCATATCATTTCTTGTTTAATTTTTAACGTTACTAAAATTATAAATGTGAGATTTTTTTTTTCTTTTCTTTTTTTTTGGATTCAAAAATAACATAACTTAGCAGTCATATAAAGCAGAAATACAACCAGCCAAAACTTATACCCGCTTCGATTTTAAAATATCCGTATTTTATATGTTTTATAACAGATTATTTGTATAAATTCATAAGCTTATGAGCATTTGTATTAATAAAACAACGAATATAGACTTCTCTATGTTCATTTATGTGTGTTTGTATGCAGTTTTCCGACATATTTCAATTCTGGTGCAAAACCCAATATTGCTCTCTAAGAGCCGCTTCGAATGTTCAAAACTCTTGTTAGATATATAAGAATCGAAATAGATTATTGCAATTGGGCTCTATGCGAATTAGAACATGGGCAGACCTTATATTTGTCTTCATTTTATACCTCGCCATCGCTCGGTATAAAATATTGACAAATATAAGGTCTGCCCATGTTCTAATTCACATAGAGCCCGCTTGCAATAATCAATTTCTTAAATAGCACATCAGGCGTGATGTGTTATCACTTGGCGCTCGACCAATGAAATTCCTGTAAAAGCGATTCAACAAGTCCATATCTAATTCCGCTTCAAAGTCTCGTTGTGTACCAGAAATAACTATCCGCGCAAGGAATAGATAATAATCGTGCATCATTAGAGAAATAAACATTACACAGTATGTCAGTGACCTAAAATGGTACATACACGGTCAGTAAATTGAATAATTGGCTCGAGCTTCGCTCTCGCCCAATATCAAATTTACTGACCGTGTATATACCATATTAGGTCACTTACAGACTGTGTGATCTATAGAATATGATTTTCAGGTATAATTTCAAAATGTTATTGATTTTTTAGTTCAGGAAATTTTCCAAATGTATACAATCCAATGTTTGTTTTCACAACTTAAAGCGAATTCAAGAGTAAAAAAGCAGTTTTTAATTGTTAGGAAAATTTACAAAATTGAAATAACTTTTTTGCAATCGAATATCAAAGAATGGTTGTTATCGCTTAAAATAACAAATGTCTATGCTTGTAATAGCGGTCTCCGAAAATTTCAGGTCGATTTTAACAAAATTGGAAAAGAATGAATGAAAATATTTCTTTTAATTCAAACGAGTTAGATCTTAATGTCTAACCGCACGCCCATTGTTGCATCGTAGAATATAAAAAAATATTTTAAAGTTTTTATTTTTGAAAATTAAGTGAAGTTTGTTTCGCAGTCTACCATTTTTTTTTCTTTGACGAGTCTCTGTCGCTTCATTATAGTTATTCATGTTTTATATATCATTTATGGCATCAAATGCAGAGTATATTTGTTTAGTTATTCATATAATTATCATAAATATTTCCAAACTGAGTGAAAACTATATTTTTCAAAACAAGTCCTTGTTGCGCAAAATCCTTACCTCATTTTGTTACAAGTATATCCTATTAAATACAGAGAAGTAAGTTAATAAGTAACGAATTCGTCTTGGTCAAGATATTGGACGCGTATGAATGAATAAGGATGTATCTACTTACCTGAAGTTTGCACTAAGATCGTGACTGACTTGAATTATTTTGAATTATACAGTAAAAGACAGGCTAGAGCCAGACAATTTTAATTTTTGTTATTATATAATCGCTGTTTATTGCATAAGAATTATGACACCACATAAGAATCTCGTGGCCAGGTTATCTGAAGTCTTCACATATACAACATTGTATACAATTGAAAAAACTTTATGATCGACATTAGTATGGTCCTTCTAGTTACATGAAAGTGGAAACACTTGTAACAGTTTCAAAATTATATCATGCGATATTTATAGTCCTTCAAAGTCAATATAAAAAGTATTAAATCAGGGTGAGTGTAATAATAAAGTTAGTCAGTACAGCCTCCCTGTTACCGCTATAATGAATGTTCAAACCAATTCTGGTTTTGTCCCACAACTGGGTTGTCTGATGACTTGAAATCAGATAACGACTGCGGCCAACAGCATTCCACAAATTGAAAACAAACACTCGTGTAGCTTGAAGGTTTTAGATGCACACATAAAGTGAATGTATTTGTTCCATGTACTGGCTTCAACTTTTTTGATAAGATTTCCGCCAAAACTTCTGTCAGAATAACTGACTGTTATCCTAATCTGCGTCTACTAAATGATTGTGTGCCGGTGTGTTGTGGTGTCTGTGCTTGTCTTTGCTTGTCACTCTCGCTTTCAGTCACACCGTTGGACAGCAGCTTGCTGTGAAAAGGAAGCTGATTGCATAAGCTTTCCCTGCCAATTATAGCCTCATATACAGTAAGACCTATGTGACCCAGATATGGGATCCTTCACGAAATGGTAGATGGTAACTGGGCACCTTGCGGCCCCGGGCAAATCACAAGGTTTCGGAGGAGACTAGGCCCCTAGATGCATGGCATTGCTAGGCCCTTCGGCGTGTGGGTATGATCTACTGCCTGCAAACCTAGTCCCCAGCTATGGGTAAAATAACATCACTGCCTTGTGATAGACTTTTTAGTAAAAGGCTATGGGAGCCAACCCAGACAGAAAACTGGAGAGATGACATCCGTTAGCAGAGAAATGCAATCATCTACGGGAAGGACATCCCAGAGAGAAAACCCGGCCCAACAGTGTGGAGGTTTGGCATGGGGCCCAAACTGTAAAAAGATATTATTGTTACAGAAACCGCAAGAAATTTCAATACACCGGATCCTACAGTAGACTCCAGCCATCCAGGTGGTAGTATGACCATTAACAATGCGGATCGTCAACCGTCAAACGCCTCTTTTCAGCTATCGTTAACGTTAAATGGATCAAAATTTTTCCGTTAATCATCAAAAATATATTAGCGTGATTCGAGAAATTACTTGAATCTTGTACCGTTATCGTTATTTAGAATAAAAAAATTATCGTCATTCGTCAAAACAAATTTTTGTAGAAATGTCTATCAAATTTATCGTGAAGGCATAAGTTTTACCGTTAACGTCATTTTGCCTAATTTTTTACCGTTAACCATCATCAGGATACCCCCATTCCTACCCTCCTACTAGGACCCAAAGCCACCATCAAGGTGGGGACATGTACGAACCACGTTTGAGCCATCCAAAATCTTTCAAGCCACAAGAGAGATGCATCGTTACAATCTGGATCTTCTGGGTGTGAGTGAAACCCATAGGACAGGTACAGCAAATGATGGTACAGTTATACTACAGTCAGAACACAAGGACAAACACATTCATGGAGTTGCCCTTTTTATAGCAAAAGATAAAGCGAACACCCTGGTGGAATGGGAACCAATCAGTGACCGATTATTGCGAGCTCGTTTCAACTCCAAATACAGCAAGCTCACAATATTACAATGCTACGAACTAACTAACGATACTGATGAAGAAATTAAAGACGAATGGTAAAAATAACTACAATCATCTATTTCAAAAGTACATCGGAGATTTTAATGCCAAAGTTGGTAGTGATAACACCGCATTTGGGAAAGTGCTAGGAAGACATGGTGTGGAGTCATCAATGGTAGTTGAAACTTAACAAAATAACAACCTTGTGGTTGGAAATACAATCTTCCCTCACAAAAACATACACAAACTGACATGGAAATCACCAAATGGTAAGACAGTCAATCAGATCGACTATATCATTATCAACGGAAAATGGAGGAGATCCTTAAAAGATGTAAGAGTATATCGTGGAGCTGACAGCAACTCAGATCACTACTTTGTGGTAGCATCAGTTAAATTCAAATTGAAAAGAACTTGAGCAGCAATCAAACAAAGAAAAACTGAGATCAGCAGACATTACAAGGAAATTCCAAATTGAACTTAGGAATATATTTGAAGCTCTAGACTCTGATACTCCAGATGTAAACGCTGGATGGGAAAATGTTAAAACCACCTTCATAGAAACAGCTGAAAATGTACTAGGATTCAAAAAGAGAACATCAAAAGAATGGATAACACCTGGAAAACTTACAAAAATTGAAAAGAGAAAAACTATTAAAAGTAAAATACTGAGCGCAAAGTCATAGGGTTTGATAGAGAATTTGCAGAAAGAGTACAAAGAGGCCGACAAAGAAGTTAAGAAGAGTGCTAGACAAGACAAAAAAAGCTTCTTAGACCAACAAGCTAAAGAGGCTGAAACTGTTGCTACCAGAGGAGAAATTGGGAAAGTGTATAAGATCACGAGTAAAAACAACAATACCACCATATGTAATGTAAAAGATAAGCAAGGAACCACTCTAACCAGGAAAAAGGACAATCAGAAAGATGGGTCCAACACTTCCAAGAGGTGCTCAACCACCCTTCACATGAGGAAAGTCTAGATATAGAACCACCAGATATAGAAATGGACAAAGATCTAATCCCTTCTACAGAAACCGAGGTGAAGAAGGCCATTCTATCGCTAAAAAATTGGAAAGCCCCAGGAGTAGACCAATTACACTCTGAAATGCTGAAGGCCGACATCAACACATCAACAACAGTTCTTACAAGTCTTTTTAAGCATATCTTGAACAATGACATCATCCCTAACGACTGGACAAAATGTTTGATAGTGAAACTACCAAAAAAGGGAGATCTGCAAGTCTGTGACAACTGGCGAGGTATCACTCTATTCTCAACACCCAGTAGAGTCTTTTGTAAAATACTGCTTTTCAGGATAGAAATCCACATCGACAAGAAACTTAAAAGAAGAACAAGCTGGATTCAGGAGAGGCAGGGACTCTATTGGCCAAATCTTTACCCAAGAAACATCATTGAACAATGCATAGAATGGAATTGCCCTATCTACATCAACTTTATTGATTTCAAAAAGGCATTTGACAGTGTTAACAGAAAAGATCAATATGGGTTACCACTAAAATATGCTACTATCATTAAAAAAGTCTATGAAAACAACGAATGCAGTGTCATTTTGAACAACAGTACATCTGATTGGTTCCGAGTTGAATTCGGTGTTAGACAGGGATGTATAATTTCTCCTATCCTGTTCCTTATAACAATTGACTGGGTAATGAGGAAAGCAACATCAGACAGACCGAGGAGGATACAGTGGGACTTACTTTCACACCTTGAAGAATTGGATTTTGCTGATGATCTAGCCATTCTCTCTTCTAACATCAAAAACATACTTGAAAAGTTAAATCGTCTTAACAAATTTGTCCAACAAACAGGACTTAAGATCAGCACCACAAAACAAAAACCATGAAGGTCAACTTGAACTCAACCACACAAATCAGCATAGGAGACACCACTATTGAATATACAAGAATCTACATACCTAGGCAGTTTAATCAGCACAGACAACGCTGCACAAAAAGACATCAAAGCCAGACTATGGAAGGCACGGACAGCTTTTTCCTTCACTCTTGCGTCCCATTTGGAAGTCAAAACTTGTACTCTTTAAAGATCAAAGTTAAACTTTTCAACAGCAATGTAAAATCAGTTTTACTATATGGAGCTGAGGGTTGGAGGATTATACAGAGCGATATGAAGAAAATTGAAAGCTTTTATCATGGATGCCTCCGAAAAATCTGCAACATATTCTGGCCAAATAAAATATCGAATGTAGACCTACTAAAGAAGAAAAACTGCAAAAAGATCAGCACAGAAATTAAAGAAAGAAAACTGAGGTGGTAAGGTCATGTGTTTAGAATTGACCAGCAGCGACTTCCTAAGATAGTACTCAGATGGACTCCACCTGGTGAAAAAAAAGCTGGTAGACCCAAAACAACATGGAGGAGAACAGGTGTGGCAGAATTAAGACATAGAGGGCTTACGTGGGGAGAGGCTCAAAAGTTGGCAAGAGAGACATAGATGGGGGGGGGGAACAAATACGGCCTTATGTCTAACTGGAGACGAAGAGGATTAAGTAAGTAAGTATCCTAATCTGCAGGCTAATACAAGTTATTTCTTAGTTTGACGTCAGCGCGCGCATTGAAAATGTGTGATTTTATGACAAAACAAACAAGGGAAGTTTTTCGTTTTTGAGATTGAAATGGTATTTTAATCGCTGTTTAAGAAGACCACAAATATAAATTACTATAGAAAAATTTTAAAAGGCCCGACATAAGCTGAAAAGGGAAAAAAGTTATTAATGATGAAAAAAAATATCTTCACTGGATTCAATTGAACTCTGAAAACAATGAACATTGATCACATCAAAGTGTGTTATTTAAAAAAAAATCCTTTCCTTTAAAAAAAATCATTTCCTTTAAAAAAAATCCTTTCCTTTAAAAAAATCCTTTCCTTGTTTTTGTTTTGTTTTTGTTTGTTTGCCTCATACCCCCTACATTTCAAAAACAAAGCTGACGCCAAACAGAGAATTAATTTGGCTTGGCCTCATTATTCTGATTACTTTATTTCATAGTTTTACGGTGGTCAATAACAACGTGAGTAATATACAATTATAGCCTATTAATGATGTCAATGCAGACATTCATTGACATGAAAAAGATATATTGACCGAGGACTTTGTCCGAGTGACAATTTATACCTTTCTCGTGTCAATAAATTTCTCCATTGACAGAAGTTATTTTCCAAATTTAAGAATTTTTATAGGGACACCTATAATAATAAATCCCAATTTTATATGATGTTTGTTGATTTTTTTTTTTTTTTTTTTTTNTTTTTTTATTAGAGTCATGACACTAAAAATTTTTATATCGGAAATAGACATTACAGTAACTTCAGAATTTTATTTGTTATCTAAATATATTTTACAATTTCATAATAAACTGACTTTAAAATACTTTTATCTATTTCTAGTACCAGGTCAATACGTAAAGTCAATTCGTATCTTAACCCTTACTACTAAACGATTATGTAAAACTGATCTATTTTAGCACAGGTCAATACGTAAAGTTAATTCTTTAATTTATTGACAACTCTAAGAAGTAGCGTGAAGTAGAAAATCATGAGAATATAATCAAAAAAATCACAGAAGACCAAAAATATTATACAATTATAGTCTGTGTATGAGGTCGATACGATGTTATATCGACCTGGGGAAATCATATCGACCGAGGATGAAATCCGAGGTCGATATGCTTTTCCAGGTCGATATAACATCGTATCGACCTCATCCACAGACTACAATTGTTATATTATTAATTTACTTGAACACTGAAAAGGACATTTTTTATTTTTTGTCTATACTATCAAATTCAAGATATAGTTGAAACATTTCAAAAATTAATATATAAAAAGTTAATTGGCACTATAATATAGTTACAGTGTGTATGTACATGTAATTAATTCTTGAAAAATACATAAAAGTAAATCAAACAAGATTATAAACATTCATGGAAACATGCCATGCGATATGCATTTCTATTTTTAGTAACATGCGATATAACTTTTTGATATACAGTTTTCTAGTCAATCTCTAAAAATACAGTGGGTCATGTGATCAGTTCTCCACTAATCAAATTTCTCAAACGATATCAAATTAATAATGTAAGAAAATAACAATTTATGCTATATAACTTTTCTTGTATCCACTAGCTCTTAAGTGGTATTATTAAAGTGGTACTTTCTACATGTTTTTCGTGTCGTGCTTAGGCATACTCTGGGATGCACAAGATAAAACTGGTAGTATAAGGTGCCGTGTAGCCTTAGGACATATTACTTAAAGAATTAACGGAGTCCAATATCAGAATACCGAAAATGCAGTTACTTTGAGATCTGCAGCCATTCCTACAATTTTCGAGTCTTGAGTGAAGACAATTGTAAGACACTCAAAGCATTTAGATAACACCGAAGCTATTGAGAATTTAATTACTGCATATGGTCATTTCGACACTTTATGTCTCATATCAAAACATTCAAAAATCCATAAACTGAAATATGTGTTAAATCTTCTAATTGAGAACAATTTACCAATAGAATCTAAACAAAAAAGCCAAAATGTGCTAGCAACAGAGCTATAAAGGAGGGAGATACTTCTTAGTTTTGGACAAATTTTTCTTTAACTTAAATATTGCAAGATTCCAAATAAAATTAGTTTTCGGGCCAACATCGTAATACTGGTTACTGGATCAGTGAATAAACTTGGGGACTAACATTCCACCAGCAGAGACATTGATGCCGTGGAAATTAATTCCAAACAAGAGTTAGCAAAAGGAAACATAAATATCTTATACCTATGAAGCCTGAAGAGTATTTTATTCAGGGTCATTATTCCATCTCCTCATTCTGACCTACTGAACATTTCTCTAAATGTTACTCATACATAATTCACTTCTCAATTTAGAAATAATTATAGTAACCATATATTTATATTATTTCTACCACAGGCTGGCACTTCATTGCAAATATTTTACTCCGAGCGACCAGCGATGGTCAAAATATCACCATAAAGTGCATGCCCGTGGTAAAAATAATATAAATATGTTGCTACTGTTAATTATTTCGATTGCAATAGGACACATAAAAGATTTTGATCATAAGAATTCGTCTTAGTTCACATGTATGTGACACAATTTTACGCCGTTATTTGGCCTGTGGCGTTGCAAAAACTGATGTAATTAAAAGCTATCTATGACGTTATCAAGATTTTCAAGATTTATTGGATACACTCTGTTTTTTCAAGTTTTATACAAAGCACTTGAAAGTCGTCAAATAATGTTCTGTATATTGTATGTGCTCTAACCCAAATGTCATTTATTTACGAAAACAGTTGTAAAAATATGAATATCAATCAATTCAAACATTCCGAAAACATTTTGAAAACATATCAGAGCTCACATTCTTACAGTTTTTTAAAAGTCAAGGCATATTCTCTGCACACCATTTCACATTCTAATGCTGTTGTGAATGTTTTAGATTATTATTTTCGCATAGCCACCTCAATAAGTTTCTAACTTGAATATATCTCCAACATGCAAAGCATGCTAAAGTACAACCGTTTGTCTTTTAAACATAAATAAATCTTAAAATTTTAAAATGGACAAGAGATGTCAGAAGACAACATAGCCCGCCGGCGATTAGAGTGACCTCAATGCACAATAATTTTGAAACTTCGGTATTTTGTTATTTATACCTTTTTCATGATTTTAATGCTTTGATTTTTTTCAAATGTGATATAAGGAATAAGGACGAATTCGGTCAAGATCAAAATATCTACAAATATGGTACCATCAGAGAGCTCTCATCACAAGAAAATTGCGTATTAAATATGAACTCCCTACCACTAAACAACTTAATTCTAGAAGGAAGGCTAAAGTTTTTGCAAGTTGCCCTCAGGAAAAGGTCAAGGTCTAACTGTCTACAAATATGTTACCACTAGAAAGCTTTTATAATAAGGCAGTAATATACCAAATACGAATACCCTACCTCTAGAAAAATATTATTTCTCTAAGAGTTGTGGTAACTAGATCTGGATTATTACAAAAATTTTAATCTAAGTCATTCATGCATAAAATGTAGGTCAAGGTGACGTTATTCTTATAGCTTGGTGGCTCAACAAGATGCATCTACAGCCCTGATAATAATATTCCTTTATGAGTTGCAGTATCCGAGATATGGACTCATACAAAACTGTAACCTAAGTCACTCATGCATAAGATTAGGACAAGGTGACCTAATTCTCATCTGCAGCTTCATGACAACACAAGGCGTGTCTACAGTCATAATATTATTCCTCTATGGGATGTAGTATATGAGAGCTGGACTCTTACTGAACTTTAATCTAGGTCACTCATGCATGAAATATAGATCAAGGTGAACTTATTTTTATCTGGAGCCTCGTGACTCCACATGATGCATATAACATACATCTGGACTCTAACAAAACTGGATCGCTCATGTATGCAATGTATGTCAAGGTGACCTATTTTACATATCAACCTCAAGTACTTTCCAAGTGGCATCCATGGATAAAAGTTTTTCAATCAACCACTTGTAATTCAAAAGATGAAAGGACAGCGTGATGGGACAAACGCCATATTCCCTCCCCAGCCTCGTTTGGCGACGGGATTGAAAGCATTTTAAAACGGCAAACATTAGTCCAATTAAACAAAATGTTGAAATCAATCAAATTAGGTAGCCAAATATGAAACTGCCTATGTCAATAAAGTGTACCTAGAAACATACTGTTGTGAATTTGGTAAAGACAGTGAACAACTTTTGTTTTTCCTTTTTATGGGTCTTGATGTTACACGACTTCCCGTTTTAGTGTCATTGTTTATGATGCCATGTAATTGTTATCTGAATATTTTTTACGGATAATTTGGGCTGTATGGATGTATTGTTAATTTAACTGTCTGAATATGGAATGTGTGCGTAGGCGTATAAAATGTTCTATAATGGATCTGTAATGTTTACGAAAGGGACCTTGAATTTTGGATTCATGATACTCTATTTTACTACGCTAGTGGCAGCGGTGGGATTGAAACAAATCTGTACCAAAGGAATTTTAGTTTTTGATAAACATTGTTTTAAACATTGGACTCATTTTCTTTTCAGGAATAAAAACACTGGATGTACTGACAATTTACTTTCTACATATGGCCAAATCGACATTTTAAGTGCATATCAAATAAAAAAATTTGAAAATCCATAATCCGAAATATTTGTATGGATTATTGAGAACAAATTACCAATAAAATCTAAATAGAAAAGCCACAATCAGCTTATGACAGAGTTATGCAAAAGGCAGATACTTCTTAGTTGTAAACAAAATTTCTTAAATCTAAATATTGCAAGTTTCTAAATGAAATGTTTTTCAGGCCAGCATCGAATTACTGGCTACTGGGTAGATGAATATCATAGGGAACTAATAGTTCACCAAAAGAGGCATCGGTCCCGTGGTAATAAATAATTAACAAATACCGAAATTACTGTGAATTTAGTTTCGGGGCATATCGCCATTTCGTCTTAAGTGTCTCTTAAGTGCAGATCATATCCATATCATATCAAATCCATAATCCCAAATATGTGTAAAAACTGATAGGGAAGTAATTACAGATAAGATCTAAATAGAAATGCCAAAATCAGCTAAGGACAGAGCTATGCAAGAGGCAGATACTCTTTAATTTTATATGGGGATTTCACTTTGTGTGAAGCCAAAGGTAACAAGTGTTATGCTTTGTAAATACAGTGAAAAAGCTAGAGTTATGAACAAATATGCTAAGCATCAAGAATAACCGACATCTAAAAGTGCAAAATTTACAATATTAATATAAGCAATAAGGATAAACAAGAGCTGTCGCCGAATGGCTTACAATTATACCCCCGCCCATTGCACCCTTAATCATATATGGTAAGTGCAAACTCAAGCGTGGGTCAGCCCAATAAAGAAGTGAACATAGTACAAGTGTGGAGACAATACAAGTATGGAAACAAGTCGGTAAACAGAGAGTAGTATTCCGTTTGGTAAGAATAAACATCCCACAATATGGCAAGACTATACAAAGCTTGTGACAAAATTTCAGATCTGTATCATATAACACTGCAGATAAAACTTTGACAAAACAGAAACGACGGCAGTAGAATACCGAAGGAACAAAGGGTGAAATTCACAAAAATCGAAGTCCAAAGACAGGGCAAAAACGAGAACACAGAAAACAATGACGTTAGACACAAAAACAATAACGTTAGACAGATACAAAGCACAGAACCAGAAATTACAACATTCAGAACAAAGGCACCTACAGTGTGAACTCCAGTGAAACTGAGAGTGACATCAGGTGATCCGGAAGGGTAAGCATGTCCTGCTCTGTTAACAGCACCCGTCACACTGTGTGTGATTCAATCCGGGAAAATTTCAAAGTCGGTAGTCAAATCCGGGAAGACGTGAATTTAGCTGAAAATGTCAACTTCCATTTGAGATACTGACACGTCATTCAATGATGCTATGGTGACGGCCATAGAATTTCTTGAGGGATGAAATTAACAAAGGTTGAACAAATCCCTGACTAAGCAGCTTTTGGGACAGTGTTTTTGCTCTGTTCAAAAAATCACTGTACAAACTACAAGCTCGACAGTAACTACAAGCTCAGCCTGCTAAGCTCACCTTGTTGCGCAGCATTGTCATATGTTGCACATGTCAGTAAACAGGAATAGACAATAATCATTCTTTTTACCAGATTCAGTCATGCATAATATGCATTTTACAGACTGCATCCGAGGCAGGCATTGTTGTTGTCATCCCAATATGCATCATACTGGTTGCTAAGGGACATGTCAGTAAGCGGGAATGGACTTAAACCATTCTAACTAACCAAATTGCTCATGCGTAAAATGTAGGTCAGAGACAGCATCCGAAGCATGCATTGTTGTTTTAATCCAAAAATGCATCATACATACCAGTATGGTTGATGTGGGCCATGTCAGTAAGTGGGAATAGACTTTAATCATTCTACCTAACCAAGTCGCTCATGCGTAAAATGTAGGGCAGAAACAGCATCCAAAGCATACATTGTTGTCATCCCTAAATGCATCATACATACATTTTTGTACCAATAGGGTTGATGTGGGACATGTCAGTAAGCGTGAATGGACTTTAATCATTCTATCTTACTAAGTCGCTCATGCGTAAAATGTAGGTCAGAGAATGCATCCCAACCATGCATTGTTGTTGTCATCCCAAAATGCATCATACATACCGCTATTGTTGATGTGGGCCATGTCAGTAAACGGGAATGGACTCTTACCATTCTACCTAACCAAGTCGCTCATGCGTAAAATGTAGGTCACAGACAGCATCCCAATCATGCATTGTTGTTGTCATCCCAAAATGCATCATACATACCAATATGGTTGATATGGGACATGTCAGTAAGCAGGAATAGATCTTAACCATTCTACCTAACCAAGTCGCTCTTGCGTACCATGTAGGTCAGAGACAGCATCCAAAGCATGCATTCCAGTCGTCATCCCAAAATGCATCATGCATACCAATATGGTTGATGTGGGCCATGTCAGTAAGCGGGAATGGACTCTAACCATTCTAGCTAACCAAGTCGCTCATGCGTAAAATGTAGGTCACAGACAGCATCCGAAGCATGTATTCCAGTCGTCAGTCCAAAATGCATCATGCATACCAATATGGTTGACGTGGGGCATGTCAGTAAGCGGGAA
Source organism: Modiolus philippinarum (assembly GCA_002080025.1). Classification (NCBI taxonomy): domain Eukaryota; kingdom Metazoa; phylum Mollusca; class Bivalvia; order Mytilida; family Modiolidae; genus Modiolus; species Modiolus philippinarum. The sequence continues at coordinate 45,198 of MJUU01040547.1, forward strand.
TGGACTCTAACCCTTCTACCTTACCAAGTCGCTCATGCGTAAAATGTAGGTCA
>MJUU01040547.1:45290-67278 GCA_002080025.1 Modiolus philippinarum
AAAATGCATCATACATACCAATATGGTTGATGTGGGCCAGGAATGAACCTTAACCATTCTACCTAACCAAGTCGCTCATGCGTAAAATGTAGGTCAGAGACAGCATCCGAAGCATGCATTGTTGTTTTCATCTCAAAATGCATCATATAGACCAGTATGGTTGATTCGAGCCATGTCATTAAGCGGGAATAGACTTTAACCATTCTACCTAACCAAAATTGCTCATGCGTAAAATGTAGGTCAGAGACAGCATCCGAAGCATGCATTGTTGTTGTCATCCCAAGGTACATCATACATACCAATATGGTTTATGTGGGCCAGGAATGGACTTTAACCATTCTACCTAACCAAGCCGCTCATGCATACAATGTAGGTCAGAGACGGCATCCGAAGCATGCATTATTGTTGTCGTCCCAAAATGCATCATACATACCAATATGGTTGATGTGGGCCATATCAGTAAGCGGGAATGGACTTTAAACCATTCTACCTAACCAAGTCGCTCATGCATCAAATGTGGGTCAGAGACAGCATCCGAAGCATGCATTGTTGTTGTCTTCCGAAAATGCATCATATATACCAATATGGTTGATGTGGGACATGTCAGTAAGCGGGAATGGATTTTAACCATTCTACCTAACCAAGTCGCTCATGCGTTAAATGTAGGTCAGAGACAGCATCCGAAGCATGCGTTCCAGTCGTCATCCAAAAATGCATCAGGCATACCAATATGGTTGATGTGGGGCATGTCAGTAAGCAGGGATGAACTTTAACCATTCTATCTAACCGGACGCGGACCATATGGAAAAATTATGATCATTTTAAATGCATAATCATTGTATTTAAATTAGAAAAAGTATCACGTGACTTATCAGCATTCGCACCAACGCCGACTTCGTCAAACAGCTTTTGTTGCTTTAAAACACGGATACTTGGTCTAACCCGTTACTGTATTCCTTTTTAAAATCACTTTGACACTTCCTTAATCGAGAATTTTTCAGAGAAAATGCTGACTTTATAAATTGCTACATCTTCAAATCGGGGCATATTTAGCTTCCGTGGGAAATTCGAGTTTACAAAATACATAGTTATGGTTTGTAGCAGCATTTTCTTTGGCACTCAAAGTTTTGTTGTCTTACCATGTATCTTGTATTTGTAATGACTTTGCACTTAAACTTTGGCAATGAAGCTAGGGAAGTTGACGTTTTGAGCCATTTTGTCAAAATATTTATGATGGGATGTTAAAGGACTCGCGCTTCGGATTTTATATGGCTTGGGAAATTCGAAATTATCTCCTACGTCAATCTGACATGATTCGTTTGGCTTCATATCAAATGTCCTATCAAATTATAACGTTGTATTTGATCTGCAACTCAGTTTTTAGCAAGAATAGCTATTTCTCACAATTTTGCCCATCAAATACAATGGAAATCTGGCACCCGTATTTGACTCTGCAATAAAATATGCAAATGAGCAAAAATGCACAAGAGTTCTCCATATGCGACGACGCGGACGCCGGGGGTATCACATAAGCCCCTCTAACTTCGTGAGCTAAAGGTTACTCTTTTATGCTACAAGTGTCAAACTGACTATTCAGTATACAGGAAGTAGTATTCCGATTGGTTAGAAAACGCATCCCACAATATGACTATACAGAAGCTATGACAAAATTTAAGACCTGTACTTTTAACCATTTATGGCTACAATGAAAAAAAATCAAAGTTATTGGCAAACAATAAGTAGATGAGAGACGGACTTCAGAGGGGAGACACGATACAACTTATCATACTTATGCTTCAGACCAAATATCAAATCATTACTGCATTCACAAGCAGAGAAATCAATGATAAAAATTTCAATATATGGCTATAGTGGAAATCAAAGTTATCGACAAACAGGAAGTAGATGGTTGACAGACTTGAAAAGGGGAGACACGATACAACTTATCATATCAAAGCGTCAGATCAAATATAAAATCATTACTACATACCCAAGTAATATATGGCTTAAAGGGAAAAAATGACCACAATATGGCATGATCATATAAAGCTTCTGACAAAATTTCAGATCTGTATCTTTTACCATTGCTGAGATAAATGGGACAAAAATGTGGTACGGACGGACACACACACACAGACCGAAAACAGTACACCCTATCCCCGATGGGGAGCGGGGGTTTTAATAGAATCCAAGGTGCAAGACTTTCCCGTTCTCTCATTATGTATTGAAAACAATAGGTATATACACAAATTTATTGTCAGTATTAAATATTATGATTTACTGTCTGAGTAACATACTCTGTTAGAGTTTGATTGCACCAGTTTGTTCGTAGGATTTTGGATGCAGTTCTCTCTGAAAGGTCACCAGAAGACATTTAATCTTCCAGAAAAGTTAAATAAAGGCAATACTACTGTAGGAATATTGTGAAGATAGCTTTTAAAAAATTCAACAAACTATTTCCAAGGATGCAGCGATGATTAATAGGAATCATGTAAAACAGCAGAATAATGAGAAAATACAGTTCAGAAAATAATCTTGAAATGCTGGTAGTGCAAAAAAAAAGACAGGCGTTCCATGGAACACTTGTGTTGCCTGCACTACAGAAGAGCCATTTTTGGCCCAGTAAAACCTTTAAAATTGGTAAAATCAAAATTTTAAGTATCAGGTGCACAATTATATCAAGTGATCAACATATTCTGAAAGGTTGGATGGAATATGACTTACAGTTTTGAAGGGGTTCCACATTAACAAACTAAATTAACAAATGAGCTTTCTGGCTTAATGAACCTTTAAAATCTATAAAATCAAAATACAAATGTATTATGTATCAGATGCACAAAAAGATCAGGTGAACAACATATCAAGGTTGGTAGATATAAAAAGATTCCTTTACAAAATAGAGAATATGTGAAATTTGTAAATCGGGCAAGATTGAGGATGAAATCCACTTTACATTTGAATGCCAAGCTTAGGAACTTATAGGAAGAACACAGGAAACAATTTCTGCCAAACGTTGAATTGAAGTGTGAAAATTTAAGTACTCTACCAAATAGAGAAAAATTTATTTGGCTAATGGCAAATGAGGATAATCAAATTGTGAGTGAATTTTCTTAACTATATATATAAATGCTTTGAGCTCCGCAAGTTGCTGAAGTGATAGTTTTGTTGCTTGAATTATTGAGTGTTAGAAGTTATAGATCTGTGTAAAATATGACATTTGTTTTTCGTATTTGTTTGCTTTATGCAAAATGTACGTATCTATTTGTTTGTTTTCTTTATAAGATCAGTATTATATATTTTTATTGATTTTTTTTATGTCTTTTTATTTTATGTTTGTAAAACTGTGTAATGACTATCTTTTGGATCTCTCTTCCTTATAAGTCCAAGTTGTTTTTTTTTCTTGAATTTAAACGTCTAGTCATTTTTTCTTTTATGTTTACTATTTTGTAATCATTATTGCATGTTTGTACTCTTTCTTTGTTATTACCATGTTTTATACTCTTGTATGATTATGTGTGTCTTGTTTTGTTAAAATACTTTCATGCTCAGTTTTGCGCCCAAAATTGGTAATAAAACATTTACTTACTTACTTACTTACTATCCTGCAAGTTTGGTTGGAATCTGTCTTATAGTTGATGGAGTTGCAGATTAACAAACCAGATTAACAAATGAGCAATTTTGGCTCGTGTGAACCTCTAAAATCTGTCAAATCTAAATTGTAAGTATCAGGTGCACTACTACACTAGGTGAACAACATATCCTGAAAGTTTGGTTGGAATCCGACTTATAGATGTGATGGAATTGCGGATTAACAAACCAGATTAACAAATGAGCAATTTGGCTCTGTGAACCTCTAAAATTTGTTAAACCTAAATTGTAATTATTAGGTGCACAACTACACAAGGTGAACAACATATCCTACAAGTTTGATTGGAATCTGACTTACAGTTATGATGGAGTTGAGGATTAACAAACCAGAATAACAAAAGAGCAATCCTCTGAAATCTGTAAAATTAAAATTCTAAGTAACAGGTGCACATCTACTCGAGGTGGAACAACATATCCTGAAAGTTTGGTTGGAATTGGACAAGCAGTTTTGAAGGAGTCCCAGATTCACAGATGATCAGATTCACAAATGATCTATTTTGGCTCAATGAACCTCTAAAATCTGTAAAATTCTAAGTATCAGGTGCACATCTATTACAGGTGAACAAGATATCCTGAAAGTTAGGTTGGAATTGGATTCAAAAACCGACAGACGACGCAGGAAGACGACGACATAAGAAGACGGATAGTAATCCCTATGTGTCTACTCTACTTACAGCAGGCAACACATAGAAAGAAGCCACAGCCTGCTAAGCTCCTCTCGCTGCATAGCATTGTCACATGTTAAAGATGTCAGTAAACAAGAATAGACTATAATTATTCTTGCTAACAATTCATCCATGTGTAAAATGAATGACACAGATTACATTTCAAGCATTTGTTGCAGCTGTCATCTCAAAATGCATCATGCATACAAATACAATTGATGTAGGGCAAGTCAGTCAACGGAAATGGACTTTAACCATTCTACCTAATGGAATGCGTAAAATGTAGGTCAGAGACAGCATCCGAAGCATGCATTCCAGCTGTCATTCCAAAATGCATCATACCTACCCATATGTTTAATGTGGGACATGTCAATCAGCAGAAATGAACTTTAACCAATCTTCTAAACTGAGTCACTCATGTGTAAAATGTAGGTCAGAGACAGAAGCCGAAGCATGCATTCCAGCTGTCATCCCAAAATGTATCATACATACCCATATGTTTGATGAGTGGCATGTCAGTAAGTGGGAATGGACTTAAATCATCCTACCTAATGGAGTCACTCACGCATAAAATGTAGGTCAGAGACAGCATCCGAAGCATGCATTCCAACTGTCATCCCAAATTGCAAAATATATACTCATATGGTCAATGTGGGGCATGTCAGTAAGCGGGAATGGACTTTTACCATTCTAACTAATGGAGTCACTCATGCGTAAAATGTGGGTCTGAGACAGTGTCTGAAGCATGCAATACAGCTGTCGTCCCCAAATGCATCATGCATACCAATATGGTCCATCTGGGACATGTCAGTAAGCTGGAATGGACTTAAACCATTCTTCCGAATCAGACACCAACGCGGATACCGACACTAGGGATATCACATAAGCCCCCCCCCCCCCCCCCCCACATCACTTCATGAGGTTAGCTAACAAGAGGCTCTCAAGAGCCTGTATCGCTCACCTGGGTCATGGCTGACACAATAAGTCAAAATAATCACAACCTTTAAGGTTCTCATTTTCAAATTTGTTTATTAATGTTTAAGGGTCTCATTTTGAAGTTTGCTGATGTTGTATGATCCAAAATTAAACTATGTTCCAAACTGGCAGCTATTTTTGATGGGGCGTAGACCAACTGTCACCTTTCTTGAAGAAGACCATGTAAGGATCATTGTGCCTCACTTTGGTTTAACTGGCATAGTATTTTCAGAGGAGATCTTTAAATGATTTCCCATGGGGTCCAAGGTTAAACAATGTTCCCCGCTGACTGCCATCTTGGATGCTATGCGGACATCCAGACACATTATATGAAGGGGACCAAGTAAGGACCATTGTGACTAAGTATGATTCCAATTGGCCATGTACTTTCAGAGGAGAAGATCTTTGAATATGTTTCCCTATAGGGTCCAACGTTAAAAACATGTTCAATCCTTGCGGCCATCTAGGATATATGATGTGGACTTGCTGAACACATTTTTTAAAAGGGGCCACCTATGGACCATTGTGACTAAGTTTGGTTCCAATTAGCCCAGTATTTTCAGTGGAGAAGATTTTTGCAATATTGTCCAATTTTGGACAAAGTTCCCCACTGGCGGCCATCTTGGATGACGTGCAGACTTGCCAGACAAAATTTTCAAAGGGGACCACCGAAGGACTATTGTTACCAAGTTTGGTTCTAATTGGCGCAGTAGTTTCAGAGAAGATCTTTGAATGCTTTCCCATAGGGTCCAATGTTAAACTGCGTTCCCTGCTGGCAGCCATCTTGGATATGATACAGACTTGCCAGACACTTTTTTTAATGGGGCCACCTAAGGACCATTGTGCCCAAGTTTGGTTCCAATTGGCCCAATGGTTTCAGAGAAGATGAAGATGATGTTTGAATAAATCGGTTATGATGGACAGACCACTGAAGGCAAGAAGATCACCATGGCAGAGCCATGCTGGTCAGCTATAACATTATACAGACATTGAAGCATAGATGCAACTTCAATAATAACTGAGAAAGATGTTTGCATTGTGGGCATACAAACATAACAAAATGATACAATATATACAATTATTATTAAATTGTGAAATAAGTATAGTTTATAAAAGTATTTTTGCAAAAAAATGTAAAAATTTGTACACAAGCACTTTTTTGCTCTTGATTATGTAACAAATAATTATTTCTAATAAAGTGATTGCAGGGAATTTCTCTAAAACTTAAAAGAGAAAAGTAAACAAAAGAAGATTTGAAAGCAGAATTTAAAGGGAAATAACCCATAACCATATGGCATTTAAAAATTTTATTTTTTTTGGTGAAAAAAGTCAATTACAACAACACAGGCAGTTTCAGAGTATGTAGATCTTGATATGCTGAACATTTTTCAAATTTACACTTCACCTCTATCTGTTACAGTTTTTGAAATAAAAAATAAAAAATGCATAAATTTTGAAAATTTTATGGAAAAAGGGCTCTAACTCTAAGACAGTTTTCCGATTTTCTTCAAAATTGCAGGGCAGATAGATCACATCATTCTGAACAATTCTACTCCGTGTCAGATTTTTGATATCTGCAACGGTTTTGAATTTAATTGCAAAAAACAGCAATTTACCCCTATGTTCTATTTTTTAGTAACAGCGGCCATGTTGTTTGGTCCTTGGACTAACCGAACACATTTTATAAACTACATACCCTGGTGATGACCCAGGCCAAGTTTGGATTAAATTGGCCCAGTGGTTACAGAGGAGAAGATTTTTTAAAAAAGAAAAGTTTACGACGGACGGACGGACGGACGACAGACGACGGACGACAGACGACGGACGCCAAGTGATGGCAAAAGCTCACCCTGGCATAGCCAGGTGAGCTAAAAATCAGGACATACAAGAAAACACTGTTATAAAAGACTTAGTAAACAACAAGAAAGAGAATGTGACAATACAAGAAGCAGAGACAATATATCTCGAGCTACAAGAAATAATACATATACCGTTCAGTACAAAGAACAAAATTTGAATAGTATAACCTATGCAATTCCAATATGTTGTAAAATAAATTCAAATTCATGTGATGTTCAGTGTACATCTGTTAAAGTTGTTGGGAGCCACAGGGCCACTGAATCTTCTTATAAAGGATCTTTGCAAAGTGTAACACAAGTACCCGAGTCAATCTGGGAAAAAGTCAAAATGGTTATAGTCAAATCCAGGAAGACCTGAATCTAGCTGAAAATGTCCACTTTCATTTGGGACATTGACACATCATATCTTTCAATGATGTTATAATGACAGTGATAGAATTGAATTTATTGTGGGATGAAATTAGGCTGAATGAATCCAAATTGGAAAACAACTGATAGAAATCAAAATACCCAAAGAAGCCTTGGAGATAAGATCAATATGATTATATGTTATATTTAATATTTAAATATAACTGGTGTAAATTAAAATATAACTACTGTATTTTTTCTTCAATATTTTTTCATTATTATTTCTGTGGAAATTTCTTCTGGAATGAGTTAATGTACAAATAAACATATCAAAGCTGCAAAATATACATGACTTACATTATAAAACGAATCTATTTACACATTTATAATACAATAATGAGCAATGTAGTTCCTCAAATAAAAATTACATAAACAAAATAAATGTAAATGTATTACACTAAAAATTAATTACACAAACCTATTTCACTATATCTAATTAGTGATGATCTGATGCAAACAACAACCAATGTTATTTTCTGAGATTCTGTTTTTTTCTCTTTTTCTATTACAACACCTTACTAAGATGATTAAGTTTCAAAATAAGATTTTACTGTTCACTTGCAGAAATTCTAAGTAATATTAGACTAGGTGAACATTTTTGAAGGCTTACAAAATTTGTAATATATCAATTTCAGAAAAGATAGTAGAATGTGAAATATTAAAATTGATGAGTGTTCCCTGGAACACTTATGTTACCTGCACTACAGAAGAGTCATTTTTGGACCAGTTAACCTCTAAAGTCTGTATAATTAAAATTATAGGTATTATGTGCATGTCTAGATGAATTCTAGTTTTGAAGGGCTTGCAGATTAATAGACTGAATTGAGCTAATGAGCTATCTTGGCTTGGCAAACCTCTATAATCTTTAAAAACCAATTTTTTTTCAGTATAATGTGCTTAACCAGATATGATAAACAACATATACTAAAAGTTTGGTTGGAATTTGACATACAGTTTTGAAGGAGTCATTGATTAACAAACCAGATTAACAAATAAGCTATTGTGGCTAAGTGAACGTTTTAAAATCTGTAAAATCAAAATTGAAAGTACACATATCAGGTGCACATCTACACCAGATGAACAATATATCCTGAAAGTTTGGTTGGACTCAGATTGGCAATTTCAAAGGAGTTGTGAATTCAAAAACTGACAGATGAAGTAGGACCACACAAACAACTTCATTTTATCAGGGATCTAGTAATCGTATCAGAGGAATCATTTGTAATTTGTATTCATTAATTTTCATGATTTCAATTAATCATATAAAATCCACTTTGAAGTGGAAAGTGGTATTTTTCATTTTATTTTCATCAAAGTTGGGAACCAAATTATATAAATCTACAAATATATCAAGTGGAAAGAAGTATTTTCTTTCTTTTTTATACAGGGATGAGAACCACATGATATATATCTGTTTGAAACTGACTTTTGTCATCAGAATTTTAATTTTACAACATTTTCCATTTAAATTTAATTTTTTTTATTCTTACCACATCATAAAAAAATAAAAAAAAATAAACAAATAAATCTTGAGAAAACAATTAAATAATCGCAATATATTCAATATTATGCACAATAATCATTTGCATAAAAAACAAAACTGAAAAAAAAAATCAGAATACACAAAATATATAGGATTGATAAGAAAATTTACATGAGGTAAATACATGTATTTCAAATACATGGGACAACATATATTACCTGTAATGGATTTTTGAGGAAGCAATTTTTGAGAATTATACATGAAAGCTAATCATTGAAAAATAAGTGTATGTGCCTATGTGATGATCAATTCATAATGAATTTATCAAATTGCAATATCATCTCTTGGTCTATTTCAACACAAAATAACCTTTTTTGTAATGGATATATACTGGTCGAGTACCAGTTATCGCCGTGTACCAGTTATCGCCAATTTTCACGAATTTCGCATTGATAAATATCACGCTACTTTCAGTATGAAAATTGCATCGGCTGACCTTTCATTGTTTATTCCCCTTTAGTTCATCCCTTTTTGGAGTACTTCAGTGGATTAAAGTGTATATTTAACTGTTTGAAAAAAAAACTGATGTATATTTTGAAATATGGAGATAACTGGTATACACGTCAGCAAAACTTGTCCAGAAATGTAATACTTTTTAAAATGATTGTATTACTGCGCATGTGCAATGAAACTTTAAATGAACCCGATTGACTAACGTATTACTTCATAAATTTTTACAATATAACGCATTAAAAGTTTAGTCCGAGTTCAGGAAGATCAAATGCAAACTCACAGTGTGAAAATGGCAATAACTGGTACACGACCAGTATAGTTCTTTAGTAAAACTTTATCTCAAGTTAAGTAAAGGATATTAATATCTATGAATTGTAATGAAGTTTTGACCAAATAATACACAAAATATAAAAGAAGTGTAAGAACACATAACGTCTAATCAATTTAGAATCAACCCAGAAATATTTCATGTGAAATACAGGCATGTCTTTACTTCATAAAACTTCGTAGTTTTAATCCTATTTTGTGGTGAGAATCTTTTTTGAATTGAAAATTTGTCCCGAATTTTTCATTTATTGAATTCTTTTGTCTCATAAAATATTACCAGGTCCTACATGCAGAATTCTTACATATAATACATCATATAAAAAAAAACATTAACAAAATGAAATGATACCTACAATGTATATACAACATATTTATTATACTACCTCCATTTTATGAAACAAAAATGAAAAAAAAATAATTATTGACATAAATATAATTATAAAATATGGTAAACAAAGGGACAAATAAAATTTGAGCACTAGAAATTCCAATTTAATTATGTTGACACTAATTACTCCAAGTCACACACTTGAACTGTTAACATTTTATTTACACTTCTTGCATTTTCTCTCCTTCTGTAATACATCTATTACAATATAAATATACATTATACAGAGGGTGGTGAAAGATTGACATTTCTCAGTGAAATAAAAGTGATAATTAATTTTGAAATTTTCCATAATTTCAATCTAGGAAGTGACGTCACAATAGATGTTTTCAACGTTGTTGGTAAGTAAGCATATTAACATTGAAAACATAGTTCATGAAAAGAATCTTTAATTCAACCATCAAATACCCAGGGAAATCTTTATATAAGTAAGACAATAACTAATCCTAGATTCTGATTATCGAAAATATTCAACTAATAATAGAAAAACACTATACATTTGTAATTCTATTATTTGTTGAATATTTTGTGATAATTAGAATCTTTGATTAGTTACAGTACAAGAGTTGTGTTGTTTACATGTAATGATACTTCTTATATAGTCAGTGTTGTGTTTACAATTACACATACAATTCATATAGTGTGTACAATTACATAATCCACATCAATTACAGGCACTGTAAATTGGCTACTTTTGGGAGGGGGGTTAAAATTTGTAAAATAAAGGGAAATACTCATTCATGAGTATTTTATTTCATGACTTCTAAACATAAAAGACTGCCTTTAAGATCTTCATAATTTCTACTGGGAATTGATTTTCAATAATTTATCCTATTAGTGACAATATCCAAAACAAATCCCACTGACATGAAAATTAGCCACTTGACAGTATGTTAAATAATTTATGTATTTATGTAATATACCTGTTTAATAGACCAATATACCTGTTTAATAGACCGATTCCGAGTTCTGGTATTTAGATTCACCAGCTGTTGTTTGTCCGCCCTACGTCACAAACGTGTTCGCCCCATGTGACCAAGAATGTACTTCAACAACATAGTTTCATGACGTTTTAGGCTTTACGACGTAATGTTTTCTATACTGTGACATGGTCTGGTAAATCCTTATACTAGAGATTGGATATGGTCTATTTGAAAGTAGTACATGTACTATGAATACACATGGTCCAAGTTCAACACTCTTTTTTCACTAGAAAATGAATACAACAAATGCTACATATCAACAAAAATACACCAACCTTCAATAAATATTTATACACAACTTGAAAGACTTAAAATGTTGCAAAAACTAACAAATATTATCTCATTTTCACCATCATACTATTATCTCATTTTCACCATCATACTATTATCTCATTTTCACCATCATACTATTATCTCATTTTCACCATCATACTTTTTTATTTGTATAATCCTCTTGGTTGTCAAATATAATAACCAATATTCAAGGTATCCATAAAATAAGAAATGTTTCAATGTACTGATTTTAAGCAATTAACATTGAAAAGCACCTATTACACAGCTACGTAAATAAATATGGTGACTATCAAAAACGTCAAGAATGTCGTGTTTCATTGCACAAAATATGGTAGTGATAAGACTAACTCTCATGTATCAGAGATTCTGAATTTTTCCAGCTGTTTTATCAGTAAATTTAGACAAATTTCCCCAGTTTTGAAAGGGATGCAGAAAGTAAATTAACTTCCCAAACGAAATAAGGTTGGAAAACACAATAGGACTTTAGCCTATGCGTAGATACTTGTTATGATTTTACTTTCTATTAAAATTAGAAGATTTATATCAGGAAAAAGAATCAACATGAGACTGCTGATTCTCTATTGTCCATTATTTCTGGTAGCAAATCCTGGTTTTGAGAAACAGCATTGTCTTTTCTGGATTTTTTCACTGTTACATATTCAGTTTATACATCTCTACCAAGAAACCCTGAACATCCACTAACAAACTGGCTGGATATGACTCAGATCTATATCTTTATGTGGTTTACTGTGTAATGGTTGTGCTGGATTCTGTGGGGCCCGCAGGGTGGGAACTGCAAATATAAAATACAGTGTATAATACTGAATATTACTAATATTGGTAAATAGATTATGGCTTTATCAATTTAGCACATTCATGTAAAACCGCGGTAAAACAATGAAATGTCAAATTTTTTCTTGCATTTTCAATTTAAGATTTGTCTTTATACAGGGCACATGTTAACCACATGTTTTAAATCTTTTCCTTGGGAATGCATTTAGGGCTAACATTAAATATTTAGAGCATTGTTTTGATCTTAAATGCCAGCTGTCACTGGATATATTTTAGACATTGTAAAAATGGAAATACCAATGTCTTTCTCTATTGGTGATTGCTTAATCATTTCTATGAATACTACATAGTTATCAGTCATAATTCCTTTCAACTATTTTATTATTTAAGCAATTTCACATTATATCAACTAGATTTTTTTTCTTGCAAGTATTCAGTATCTAAATTGCCTATAAATGGTATTGCTGACAATTAACTCCTCGTAAAATTCAATGAGTCAGTCTTGAAAACGTTGTGAACCAGATTCTTTCAGTGCAGCAAATGTAAGTCATTTGAAGTACATTGACAGTGTCTTTTGATTTATTATATGTTATTTAAAACATGAAAAATACTGTTTAAAGCATGATGGTAAATAAGGTTCATTAGCCTGAAACCAAGAAGTTATAATAAATTTGTAATTTAACATTGGTTTAACCCAAAACATGACCACCAAGGAATGTGGCTTTCAAACATGTTTCTTTTCTTTTTATTTTATTTTTGTGACGAAAAATTTTCTGTGTCAGTATGTGACAGCCTGGTACTCTTCATTTACCAACAGTTTCCTAAACTTAGTCAGACTAACAACCCTTACTTACAGACCATGACATCAAATTATTGAAACATCATTTTATTTTTGCAATGCATTAAAAAGACATTCACATCCAGTAACAAAAAGATTGAAGCAGTGTTGTGAAATTTGTGTAAAAATAACAACTAAAATGCTAGAAAAAAAGGGGAAAAAAATTACATGTATTTTGTCTGCCTGATACATATATCTCTTGCCTTTATATTATTTGAACAAGATTCTTAAAAAAGTTTAAGGTGAACTAAAATTCAAAGACTAAAATTCAAGTTCATAAAAGAGAATAAATTAAAGACTGGGATGTCTTTCAAAAAAAGAAGAGAGTAAAATGAAAGAATTTTTCATACACTGATCCTTAATTTTGAGAAAATGTAAGTACTTTGAGTCTGTTTAACAATATTACCATGAAGTCTGGTTACAATTAGCCTTTAAGAGAAAGAACTTAAATGTACATCAACATGTTTTAGAAAACAGATGCTAGGTGATTACAATAGACTACTAAAAATCCAACTTGTGACTTACAACTTATACATGCTTGCTTTGTTGTTTACTTACACACTTTTGCATATAGGGACTTAATAGAAAATAAAATAAAATTTTACAAAAAATCATCAACTATAGAACAATATCATCTTTTACATGTCCTTTCTTCTGTAATATTGTAAATGTAGTAATTTTTGTAATTTTTGCAGTTGACAAGAGATCACGAAAATAAGTACCCATGAATATCTCAGAAACAATCAGACAGTACATATATTTTTAGTTGTTCCTAAAAACCGTGAATATGTCCCAGTCCAAGAAACCGCCAAAATAAGAAACTGTGAAAAATAATATATTTACAGTATTCAAGGGAACTTGTCTTAATATTATGGAAACAAAATAATTTACACAAATTTACAACAGATGTACAACTTATAGAGTTCTACCTCGAATTAAGAATTCCTTGGAGTGTATCAAAAAGCTAAAGAATTTTTTTTCTAGACATTAGTCATGAAAATTCATGCATTCTACATGTTATATTGCTATATGTATGGTTTAATCTAGAAGCACATAAACGTGTTTAGGTCCCTTTAAAAGTCTTTCAATAAATACTTACCATATCCCATGCCCTGTAGAAACAATCTAAAAGCTTCACACACTTTACCAGGGGTTTCTTCTAACGGCATGCCACCACAATCTTGTATCTACAAGTACAAAAGGGATGAATTATTCTATGAACATTTTTATGTGCATCCTGTAAAATTACCTCACATAGTCATGATGGTTAGTCACGAATCAAAGGAAACAGATAAATAGTTACTTACAGGAGAGCATCTTAAACATAGATAATCAACGATTACAAAGTTTGCCTCATTATGGCACATTGTCAGAGTAACCCAATTTTGCCTGGATGCTGACCTATCATCAGAGATGCATGCATATGCAAGTTTACATGTTCCTAACATGTATAGTGTCCAAGATACTAACTCCTCAGTAAATTTGGATTTAAGTCAATCAAGTGGAAAATATAGGTCAAAGTGATCTAATTTTGCCTGGATGCTGACCTACCATCAGAGATGCATGCATATGCAAGGTTACATGATCCTAACATGTATAGTGACTGAGATCTGAACTCGGACATAAACTTGAATGTAAGTCCTTCAAGGGGAAAATATAGGTCAAAGTGACCTAATTTTGCCTGGATGCTGACCTACCATCAGAATGCATACATATGCAAGGTAACATGATTCTACCATGTTTAGTAAGTAGATCTGAACTCAATGGCTGTAAACTTCAATGTAAGTTGTTCAAGCAGAAAATATAGGTCAAAGTGACCTAATTTTGCCAGGATGCTTACCTACCATCTGAGATGCATACATATGCAAGGTTACATGATCTGATTGAGATCTGAAATCAGACTTTAACTTGAATGTAAGTAGTTCCATGCAGAAAATATAGGTCAAAGAGGCCTAATTTTCAGGGAGGCTGTGAGTCGACCCAAGATGCACCTTATGTAAAGTTTGATGATCCTGACACGTACATGGACTTAGAGGCGGACGAAGGGGGTACTCCAATAATCCCCTCAACTTCATTGAGGCGAACAAAAAATAAGAGATATCTCCCCCAAGTGTGAGAAATTTCATCTTTTCCTGAGTGAAAAGAAGGTAAAAGATCAGGAATTTCTCATGCAAGTGGAAGTTATCCCGATATGCAATTCTTTTAAATGTACGAACCTATTGCTTCCGTAAAAGACGACGATTAAAGAGAAGAAAGTAAGGCTTGCCATTCCTTGTGAAGTTTCTTCTTTGATGTCAACACTTTAAGGAGTTTATTATTGTAGCAACTGTGACATTAAACTTATTGGATGTTTGGATTGGAAGTTTACCCATGTAAGAAAGCTTTACACAACCCAGTCTTCTATGGACTGTCTTACACAGAAAATAGCCATTTACCGAATAATCTTTATTCAAACATACATGTATAAAAATATTACAATAATTTTTTTTTCGCATCTTGTTCAATTTAGTTACATAGATTGCAGGTATTCTGCTACATTAAATGAAACTGATATTTCATCTATATATCTACACTAAGTGCTTACAGAAAACATACCTTTAAGAAATCTGTTTCCTGGGGATCCATTCTACCATTCATATCTACTACTTGATCTAAGTGAGGAGAATCATCACCAACTAATAAAATGGATCTGCATCTGAAACATCAGATAATATCTATATTTACATCAGAACTAAATGTGGAAATTGCTTACAATAAAAGCTTGAATCTGAAATATCAAACACTAGATTGTAGGGTAGAGAATTCCCCAACTAATACATGTTATAATCTCTACACACAACTATTTTTGCCCTTTCAACCTTAGTTACACTGCAGGGTTTGCCTACATCTATTTCGATGTGCCCCGTGTTGTCTATCGATGTTTTTTTGTCCTTATTTTTGTCTTTCATCGGGCTACTTAATGACAAATATTTGTAGGCATACATTGCCCGATTTTACCTTTTTTCTCATTGACTGCTCCCGACATGTGTTGCTTCAATGACATATTTTAGCTGTGATCGATGTTGCTCAACATTTTTATTCTCTTCTTGTAACCCTAATGCTTTCAGCTGGATAACCCTGAGCATCGCCCAAGTTGGCACTCCATGGCAGGTGGGGAGCAAGGGAGTGACCTTGATATAATTTTTGTCAAGAATACCGCTTAAGTGCACGCTAGGGGCCTTCTTGATCTCGCTTGAGGGGGTGAATATTGTTCACCTCTAGTTGAAGACCTTCAGGCGACATCAAGATGTAGACAGGAATAAAAGCCCTGTCCTTGATAAATTGGAGTTTTCTATGTATCGTGTGCATTTTTGTCACATGTACCCTTTCATTTTTCCTATGTATATTGGAAATGTACATCACACTGAAGTTTGAAGAAAAATAGTAACAAACTAGATGTAACTGTGGCCTGATGGGCCACAAATTTATACCCCCCGCTTCTTGTTGATGATCCTACCCTGCACAGTTGCAGACGTAGAAACATACCATGGGGGTACTCCAATAGTCCACCATAACTTTGAGGCAACTTAAAATAAGAGGAAGGCACAGAGAAATCCTTTGATAAGACAGACTCATTAGACTTATTTATCAGAGAGATGTTTTGCTACTTGATAGCGAAAATGTTGGGGAAACCTTTTTAGCCTACCTTTTAAATTTTCAATATAGACTCTAAGTAGGAGGAATCTACAAAGTGCTGTAACTTTGTTAAAAATTTATGAATCAATCTGAAAATAAGAGGTGCACAAGTACTTATAGTGACTAACATTCTGACAAAATTTGAAAAGTCAATTCACAAAGGTTCCGGAGATAAGCTTCGGACAAATTTTCAATATAGACTCTAAGTAGGAGAAATCTACAAAGTGCTGTAACTTTGTTAAATATTTACGAATCAATCTGAAAATAGGAGGTGCACAAGTACTTATAGTTACTAACATTCTGACGAAATTTGAAAAGTCAAATTCAGAAAGGTTCCCGAGATAAGCTTCGGACAAATCTTTGGACAAATTTTCAATATAGACTCTAAGTAGGAGAAATCTACAAAGTGCTGTAACTTTGTTAAAAATTTATGAATCAATCTGAAAATAGGAGGTGCACAAGTACTTATAGTGACTAACATTCTGAAAAAATTTGAAAAGTCAATTCACAAAGGTTCCCGAGATAAGCTTCGGACAAATTTTCAATATAGACTCTAGCTTCGGACAAATTTTCAATATAGACTCTAAGTAGGAGAAATCTACAAAGTGCTGTAACTTTGTTAAAAATTTATGAATCAATCTGAAAATAGGAGGTGCACAAGTACTTATAGTTACTAACATTCTGACAAAATTTGAAAAGTCAATTCAGAAAGGTTCCAGAGATAAGCTTCGGACAAAAAATGTCTACGGAGGGACAGACGGACGGACGGACGGACGGACGGACAGACAGACGGACAGACATGGTGATTCCAGTATACCCCCCAACTTCGTTGCGGGGGGTATAATAATTAGCAATATAGACCTGCATCTTAAATATTAGCTAGAGAATGTGTCTATACCAAACGGACACCCTGCCAAAAAAATCTATCACAACAGATTGACCCAAGTCAATCATTCATTTAATTAGTTCCCTGTCACTGAATTGTCATTATATGCAAAATTTAACCAGTCATTCAACCATAACCTAATTGTTGGTGAAATAGGCTGATATCCTCTAAATGAATGTCACAGTGAAATATCAAGGTGCTACAATACATAGTAGTTGAAAAATAGACTTAAATGCAAAATTTAACCAAAAACTGAAGCATAAAATATAGATCAAGGCCAACTTATTGTCAATGATTTGGGCAATACTCACAAAGGCAATTAATTTGAGGAAACATGATTGTCTTATAATGTGTAGTTGTTGAGCCACAGTAATTTCAAGATGAAGAACAACAATAAAAGCGTTGTTCCATTGCTTGTTTTTGCAATGTATTTGTTGAGACTTTGTCAAATGCAAAATTTAACCAAAGTCACTGAAGCATAAAATATAGGTCAAAGCCAACTTATTGTCAATGATTTGGGCAGTACTCACCTAGGCAATTAACTTGATGAAACGTCAGTCTTATAATGTGTAGTTGTTAAGCCAGCGTAACTTCAAGATGAAGAACAACAATAAAAGCGTTGTTCCATTGCTTGTTTTTGCCATGTATTTGTCGAGACTTTGTCTGATTTGCATTTACTTCATATGCCATCATTTCTTCACTCAAGCATGAAATGCAAGTCAAGAGTCAAAACTACCTAGTGAGCTCTGTAGTACTATCAAATATCTACCTACTGCCTACTATTATTGTCCAACCTCTTACAGTGTCTGAGAAATGTACTTACATGTAAATGCAAAACACAACAGGACACAGGGACATACAGACTCACATACGGACAGACAGACAGATGGAAGGAGGGCAAGGGTAACACAATATGCCCTTCCACATTCGTGAGCAGGACATAAAAAATAAAAAGATTGAAGTGCAAGAATTTTCTCCAACTGACAACATTGATGGGTATGTTAAATATTGATCATTAGAATGAAGTGCTGAGAATTTCTTTTCTACAAATAAAATGAATCTGCATCTAAAATACCAACCATTTCTGTATTTCCAATGTTTGATGTTATCTGTACTGATGAGACCAAAATTGTCGAAATGGCCATATGCAGAAAGTAAATTTACAGAAAATTGTTATTTATTAACTAGTATATTAAAAAGTATGATGCATAATCAAACTAGAGCTGTTATGCCTCCCCTTTTTCCAAAATATTTAAAAGGGTAGTTCTGAGCCGGAAAATCAATTCTATGGGTGCTAGGCAATCTTCCTGTAAAGTTTCATCCATTTTGAGGCAATTTGAATTTTCCCGACTTTTTCCAGTTTCCATGGCAACGGCAGCCATTTTGAAAATTCCGAGACCCAAAATCATTTCTATGGGTGCTAGATATCCTTTTTGTAAAGTTTCATCAAATTTGAGACACTTTGAATTTTCCCACCTTTTTTTAGTTTCCATGGCAACCGCGGCCATTTTGAATGTGTGTGCACATCTACTTATTGTAAGTTAGATTCCTTTGAAGTATTTGGAATTTGTTTGCTAACTTTCTAAAAAACATGAATAGTTGTGTTTTTCATTTGTATGGATGGACGGACGGACGAACGAACGAACGTACAATGAACGGACGGACGGACAGACAATGGTAAAACAATATGCCCCCCAACTTTTTGTCACAGGGGCATACAAATCCTTGTTGTTATTGTTTAAGGATTTATTCATTATAAAAGGATGGAAAGGAAGTAAGCCTTACTTGATTGTTTTGGCATGTGGCCTCTTGATTGGATCCAACTCACGAACAATACCCAGATCTCTGCGCCTGTAAAGAATATAGTCAATAATTAATCATTGCAAAGTCCACACACAATTAGAATAAAGAAATATTTGATATCTAGATCCAGGCTAGATACATCTAGATTACCTATAAGCTGAATGTAACCCTATACTGCTAACATAAGGATAGTAATTTTTTTCCAATACATACATTTTCATTCAAATTTTACTAGTAAGTTCAACTGTGAGAAGTTGTTGACATTTATGAAGAATAACAAAAACTCCACAAATCTTTCAACAATATCATAGTGAAAACATAATGTAAGCATTGAGAAAAGCTATATGTTTAACAAATCCAGAGGCTCCCAGGAGCCCGTATCGCTCACCTGGCTTTCAGTTGCCACAATCAAGCTAACATTGTAAGTTAAACCGATGATCTTCAGTCTCTCAAACTTTGCTAGCTTGAACATCACCAATATCTTGAACTGTATTTAAAGTCTGATCAGGTTTTACTATATTTCTTTGTTGGGCTTTTTTGACAAAAAACATTCTTGCTAAGGACTACTTTCCACACCAGTTCTGAAGTCGAGACATTATTTTGTAAATGGCTGTCAAAGAACAATTTTCAACATCGGTTTTACAGTCGCAAAATCAATATCTATTTGGAAAACAATTTTCACTGAAATCAGACAATGTTGAATTTTCCCGCCTTTTTTGGGCTAGCCATTTTGAAAATGGCCATCAGAAAACAATTTTAAATATCGGTTTTGAAGATGTGACTTGTTTGGAAACCAAATTTCATTGAAATTGGTCAATGTTGAATTTTCCTGCCTTTTTTGACGGCCATTTTGAAAATAGCAGTCAAGGAACAATTTTCAACATAGGTTTTGAAGTTGCGACATCAATATCTATTTGGAAACCAAATTTCAATGAAATCTGACAATGTTGAATATTCCCACCTTTTTTGGCAGCCATTTGAAAACTGGCAGTCAACAAAGAATTTTCAACACCAGTTTTGAAGTAGCGACATCAATATCAACTTGGATACCAAATTTCATTGAAATCAGATAATGTTGAATTTTCCAGCCTTTTTTGGTGTTCATTTTGAAAATGACGGTCAACTAATAATTTTTTACATTGGTTTTGAATTTGGGACATCAATACCTATTTGTAAACCAAATTTCATTGAAATCTGACAATGTTGAATTTTCCCGCCTTTTTGGCTTCCATTTTGAAAATGGCGGTCAACATACCATTTTCAACACCAGTTTTGAAGTCGCAACATCAACATCTATTTGGGGGGGGGGTAGATCTTGATATGCTGAACATTTTTGCAATTTACACTTGACCTCTATCGGTTACACTTTTTGAAATAAAAAAATAATCAAAGTCCCAAAGGAACTGGTGGATTAGTGTCTATGATGGCAATGATCAGTATCTAATCTATTTTTTATGTACACTGTCTGTGTATGATATGAATAATTGCCTGTCTATGTCATGCATAATTACTCATTTTTTACTATGGGTCTAATTATAATGATGGTACAAAAAGGTACAAAAACCATGTTTTGCTCATCAAGAACATGCCTTTCTGACAGTCAGCAAGTATTTACTGGTGGCCATCTTCATTTGATCACACCAGCCAATCAATGGCAATCAAACCATTAGAGACAAATATTCAAAGAATTTTGATTTTATACCAGAAACCTATTACATATTATGGGTTCCCTGCTGTACACTCAACATAGACTAAACAATGACAGCAACGACTTGATCAAGTACAGTTTGAAATTTAATTCTAAAGAATAGACCTGAATGAAAGGTTTGTGAATGCTGACAAGACGCAAAAGCTGACAAGACCTGAGCAGCAATACCCTGCTCTTTATGGAGATAATAATTCGTCCAAGAAACACACGAAGACATGAAAACGATGATCTGTGCCAAGTTCTTTTTGCAAATATGCATCTCAATTCGCGCTATGATATACATTCTCATGCAACTGAAAAATGACTGTTATGCATTGTAAATACTCGAATGACATTATCTCAAGTTTTGTTTGACCAAACTCTGATCAACGGCAATTAACACGCAACACCCCGGACATGCCGGACTGAACATTGTTGGACGAACAGCAATCAACAGATCAACACCCCTGCCTGATCCTATTTTGAATTTAGTCAATTCCAACCCCGATCGTTGCAAAATATCATCTGTTTTGGAATATGCACATTGACAACTTCCAGGTAATACTTTGTATTTACCGATGTACGACTTCTCAGTATTTTGTTTTGAGTCGGCCATTACATATGTATACCAAAAGAGAACCTCGGAGAAGACACTGTAAATGACAATCTCAACAAGTATAATGGAACAGCCAACGTGGAACAGCCGTACTTTTCCATTCATTGATAACTAGCAATGTAAACATTTCCGTAGATTGTAAATAATC
>MJUU01040547.1:86477-123094 GCA_002080025.1 Modiolus philippinarum
AAATTTATATTCCTAGTCATTTTTATAACATGTTCGTTACAAAAACGTGAGCCAAAACACATGAGTTTTAAATCTGTTGCTGGATTTACAGAACACAGAAATTATTCAAGGGAGATAATTTGATAAAATAATTTAACAAAGATATCACTAAAGAAATTAACATTTTTGCAATTTTTCTCTCTTATTTCAACGGAGACCGATAATTTTTATTTTTTATATGTTAACTACATAATGATAATTAAACATACGCAAAGTACGAAAAAATTCTATAATAGATATTTCAAACTATCGTCTCATATAATCATTTTCCCTATCATTTCTATGTAAAATCCTGACATTTTCAATTTCAGATTTTTCGCTTAAATGCACGGTGACCCCCAAATTTTATTTCACATTTTGAACAATAATTCAATTATGTTTCTTCACAGAAAATTTCACATGATTCTATAATAGGAAATTAATACCATGCAGACACCTTAACTGACATGCCAGCTCCAGACCCATTACCAACTGACAAATTAAGTTATGTACCCTCAGTATACAGCTTCCATCAAGATCCCTTCCTGTGAGGAGTTTAGCATAATGATTTCATGTATATACCGGAATACATAACCCGTGTCCATGCAATACTGATTTTAGAAATTTAGAATGTGTTTAGTTAAAATGCAAAGACCCTATCAAAAAATCAATGTTAATACCAAAGAAGGCCATACGTAATGACTTGACTTGACTTGTGTATGTTTTAATAAGAATATAAAATTTAGAAAATAAGGACTAGAACTGAGAGAAATGGTTCAAAAGTTGTAAATCTTGTGTTTTCAGTATAATAGAACATTTATAGACTGTTTATTCGGGAATAGCAAGTTTGTTGTCCCCTTGACCCATAACTATTGACCTCGGCTACGCCTCGGTCAATAATCAGGGTCTTAGGGACAACAAACTTGCTATTCCCTCATAACCAGTCAATAAGTATAAACTATTTTATCTTTCATAAAATTTGACATAACACATACATGTATATAATACTGTCAATCAATAGAAAATAACAGGTAATTGACCTTTCCTCCAGGTGAAAATCATGTAGGTTTACTTGTGTTACACATTCTCAGATCTCAATCACTAGTTTTACTAACATGACTTACAGAGAAATTAAAGAACACAAAAAATCTGAATGTATAGACACTATATGAAAACATTTCACTTGGGAACATTAACAGTCATATGAAGTATAAAGATTTTCTGATACTGATTATGCCTTATAAAACATCTGATGATCCAGTAGTTTGACATGACACTGTTGGTTAACCAGCAAAATTATAAATAAGAACATTCATCCAACTTGATCCACAGTAAGAATAAAGTACAATGTAAATACAGTGTCCTGCACAATATTAATCATGCCAATGTTTCCATAGGAGAAGGCTAAACCAATTTTAACATGTTTAATTCTGTGTTAGGCATAAAGTAACTATAGGATTGTGTAAGGCAACCAAACAAAAAAAAACAAAACAAAAACAAGAAAATAATTCTTGAATAATGACAAAATTTTATAAGATCTATATTGATCAGAATTAAATTGAATCTAGAGAAGCCATTTATTCAAGATTGCTCATATTTTTCCAATTTCAGTTTATATCAGTCTGTTTTACAAAATTTTCTGATGAATCGCAGCTTATATGATGTTCCTTTTTCACATACTCAAATGACCCTTGTTTTGGCATCAATATAATTGCAAACAATGACAGAAAAAATGAAAACCTTTTTGGATTTAAAAAAAATTTCCCTTTTTTGTTTTGTCAAGTGCACACTGATGCCAAATATCTTAACATAATAATAACTTGTCTTTGTCAAATGAGATTTATATAACAATAACCTGAACTTATCCTTATTTCTATACATTTAACATGTTTAAGAAAAAAAATAAAGCCTTCAGCATGTTCAGCATGTTCAGTGCTGAATTAGTTTATCTACTTGACAACTTCCAAGCTTAAGGAAAATCTGTCATATTCATGATCAGATCATTGTGAAAATACAGAGATACAGGGCAATATTCTTCACAGAAATTGATACATGAGTAGGTAATGGTATATAGGTAAATTGGTTAATGTCAATTTTTTTTAATTTATAAAAATAGTTTATATATTTTGCATACTATAAGTTTCCTTAAATCAACAAATTCATGGACAAATTATTTAAATTTGGAATATAAGACATGTAATACCAATTTAATTAAAAAAATCTTCAGATTCTCGTCCCTGCTGCCTCAATGTTAAGCACCAGCATGATTTTAAGGTAGTTCAATCCTAATAAAAATTTCCGACAGAATTTTTTTCTTTTAACATATTTTGTAGGTCTTAACCTATGTATTCAAAAAATAAAATAAAAATGATATGTCACCAATCATCTTTTCCCGTTAACTCGCTTTGAAAATTAGGCCAAATTCAATACTTTTCAGCAATATTTACAAAGAATATATAGGGAACTGTGAGAACATACTTATTGCTTATCTTTCATGTAAAATAAATATCAGACAGATTATATTCATTTTTTGATATTTCAGAGATATACACTTAAGCTATCTGTTACGTTGAAAAAATCTATATGTCACCGTTCGATGAAGAGAGATATTTTATATAGTTTACGAAATAGACAATATTTACAGGAAAAGGGAGCTAATTCGCGGGAAAGTGTATGTCAATCTATTATGACGTCACAGTGAATAGGCCAATACAGGAATATTACGGTTTGAAAATCAAGTCAATTCCACATCCGACTCCTGTTTCGCAAATGCGCCAATCGAATGCGCCGTGTATTAGTGTTGAACTACTTAAAGGTCAAGTCTGAAATGTTTGTTAGACCATGACTGTCAGCCGGCTGCCATATTGGTTCATATTGAATTCTATGGCATGTCGAACAGACCTCTCATTTACATGATGTCTGTGGGTTCTGGTTGTTCCTCTGATAGTTCGGTGGTTTCTTTCGGAGATCATTTTGTTGATTTTCTGCTTTCCTCCACCTTTAATTCAACTGAACATTTAACGGCATCGGTTTGGATAGAGCAGATTGTCCTAGCCGACTCCCGTTCTGCCTTGTTTTTTTGGGGGCTTCCGGAGAGTTCTTTGTTTTTATGTTTATTTTTGTTTTTGCACTCTGTACATAGTTTTAGCCCCGTGGATGGCAGTGATTGGTACGTATGTCCTCACAATTCTACAACCTCAGGACTCTTCCAGGTAAGTCAACCTGCGTTAGGCTAGGGAATCGGGGAAGGCAATGCTCACATTAACATGCCTGGTGCATATTTGTTAAATGTTCCTCCTTACGTCTTATATTACGTTATATGAGGGTGCTCCTACATACAGGAGGAATATACTTACAAAACAACAACAACATGGAGGTATTATATTGACAATACCTCCATGGTTAGACACATATACTGCATGTAAAATAGAAATATTTCCAAGTACTACAGAAATATGTTTAAAACAAGCTGAGAAGCTAAACTGATATGAATTATAACTGTATATAACAATTTTATACAAATATACATATTTCATACATGTATTATCTCTGATCCCATTAAAGTCAANAGGCCAAATTCAGTATTTTTCAGCAATATTTACAAAGAATATATAGGGAACTGTGAGAACATGCTTATTGCTTATCTTTCATGTAAAATAAATATCAGACAGATTATATTCATTTTTTGATATTTCAGAGATATACACTTAAGCTATCTGTTACGTTTAAAAAATCTATATGTCACCGTTCGATTAAGAGAGATATTTTATATAGTTTACGAAATAGACAATATTTACGGGAAAAGGGAGCTAATTCGCGGGAAAGTGTATGTCAATCTATTATGACGTCACAGTGAATAGGCCAATACAGGAATATTCCGGTTTGAAAATCAAGTCAATTCCACATCCTACTCCTGTTTCGCAAATGCGCCAATCGAATGCGCCGTGTATTAGTGTTGAACTACCTAAAGGTCAAGTCTGAAATGTTTGTTAGACCATGACTGTCAGCCGGCTGCCATATTGGTTCATATTGAATTCTATGACATGTCAAACAGACCTCTCATTTACATGATGTCTGTGGGTTCTGGTTGTTCCTCTGATAGTTCGGTGGTTTCTTTCGGAGATCATTTTGTTGATTTTCCGCTTTCCTCCACCTTTAATTCAACTGAACATTTAACGGCATCGGTTTGGATAGAGCAGATTGTCCTAACCGACTCCCGTTCTGCCTTGTTTTGTGGGGCTTCCGGAGAGTTCTTTGTATTTATGTTTATTTTTGTTTTTGCACTCTGTACATAGTTTTAGCCCCGTGGATGGCAGTGATTGGTACGTATGTCCTCACAATTCTACAACCTCAGGACTCTTCCAGGTAAGTCAACCTGTGTTAGGCTAGGGAATCGGGGAAGGAAATGCTCACATTAACATGCCTGGTGCATATTTGTTAAATGTTCCTCCTTACGTCTTATATTACGTTATATGAGGGTGCTCCTACATACAGGAGGAATATACTTACAAAACAACAACAACATGGAGGTATTATATTGACAATACCTCCATGGTTAGACACATATACTGCATGTAAAATAGAAATATTTCCAAGTACTACAGAAATATGTTTAAAACAAGCTGAGAAGCTAAACTGATATGAATTATAACTGTATATAACAATTTTATACAAATATACATATTTCATACATGTATTATCTCTGATCCCATTAAAGTCAATTTGTAATTAAACAGCCCTGAGAAATTTAAAATTGTATAAAAAAATACACAATACCTCAGTTTTTTTCTGTTTAGTATAATCCTCTTAACAGTAAAGACAAAATACAAATAATACAAACAGGGGAGACAACAGCCTTAGGAATATACATGTAGATGTAACTTTCAATAGACATGAAATAAACATGTATATAAACAACAACAATGGTGACAATGTGTTGACATGTGTGTTTCTTGCTTTATTTTATTGTCCCATTACATCACCTTAATGTGTTGTATAACCATTCAATATCTAACCTAGGTAAAGATAAATGTCCTCTAATTGTAGACACATGTCAATCTCCATAATTGAAAATTTATCATTCATAACACACTTGATTCATCATGTTCATGACAAAGTGTATTTAGAGCACACAGTCATGGATTATGATGCACTTACATGTTATCGTTCTCACAAATGTCTTGATTTGCTCCCCACTAAGAGACCCAAGTTGTCAAAGTGACCATCTGCAGAAAATAAATTTACAGCAAGTTCCAAAGGGCATTGACCAACCAACTCAGTAGTCAATACATTGGAGCTGGATGAAATGATTTCTAAAATCTTTCAATTTCTTATTTTTTTCTAATTTATCAAATTTTGTGTAAAATTAAGGAGAATCTTCCTGAGGCAAAGCTCTGTTCTTAGCCGACTTGGGGTCTCAGATAGATCCTTTTGTACTAAAGTAACTGGTCTTGATACAACTTTGAGTTACGGTTTCCCATATGTTTTGATTTGGTCTGCACTGAGGAGACATAAGTTGTCCTCCATAGAAATCAAATTTTCAGTATCTTCTGCATGTTTTATATTTTAGTTATTCATGCAAAATGTAGGATAATCTCAACAGCTGTTTTTCATTTTATACAATAATAGGTGGTTACTTTCAGCATCTTATATTGAACAGAAACTATCAATGTTTAAACCAACATCTATGATCATCATATACATTCAATGACCTGGGCTATGCAAATTGTCTAAGTCTTACAAATGTATTTCTTTCTATCCAGAATAATTGAGTCATTATATTCCACTCACTACAACGTGTACAATGATTCCATTAAAGCCAAAATGAATCCACCTAAAAATCCTTAAACCGGGTGAATTGATTGCGCTGTGAACTATGGGTAATTAATTATAAAAAGAAATTTTTGTCATTTCTGCTGTTGATCTGCAAGCACAAGAAATGTGTCTTTTCACTCACAACAGTCTGGGGCATCACCAAAAAAAGTTATAAATTTTATAACCATTTTCATTTATTTTCATTTTCAATTAGTAATGGAAAATGGTTATTTTTGAATTTCCTTTGATCTTTTAATCCTGATTGTGGCCATAATAAGTTTTTCTCATTTGTGTTGGTATTTTTCTTTGATAAATTAACATTTCCTTTATAATTTGAAACCATAACATCTGATACGCACCATCAGGAACATGGTAGGCATGTTGGTCAAAGTCAAGCCCCCAAGGGACTTTAAATGCCAATTAAATGTTCATTATCTAATATAAGGAGTTCATTGATAATTAAGATGTTTGACTTCATCCATATCTTTTGAAATTCACATAAACCATGTGGTTTTGTTGTTCAATGCTTGATGAAAATTTGACATGTTGTAGAAGAAATAACCAATTTTAGTTATTTTTGCAATTTTCCCTAAGGGAGATAATTCAAAAATGGAAAAATATAACCAATAAAGGTTATTAAATTCATAACTGTTTTTGATGATGCCCCTGACTGCACAATTTAAAGATAAAATTAATTTGTGTTTTTTCCAATATTAACAAATATTTTGTCTTATTGATAAACATTGCAGCATCAAGTGCTATGTTTGTAAACTATCAGTATGGGCAATTGTGAAGATTCACAAATATGAAGCTTGCTGATTGGTCTACTATTTCAGAGAGCAGCTGAAGGGTTTTTAACATACATGTGACAAGTTCTTGAAAGCCTTCGAGAGGTGATCAGCCGCTAGAGGACACAGAATTATTCAAGATAATTTCTTTCTAATAATAATAAGGGATCAATCATCTAGGAGTATGAGGCATTCAGCTTAAAATAAATCAATTTTGCAAGTAAAAAGTTCACAAAGAGCATATACTTCACAAGCCTCCCCTGAAAATCCTCAGAAAATTCATTGTAGTTAATCATGTTAGTAAGTGTGTACCCCTATTTGGGATGAGATAATATTATTAAAAGTCAGAAAGAATAATAGCTTCTTACATGAGAGCAGATCAAAAATCAGGGCATCTTTCATGAATGTAATAAATTCGGTCTTTTCTCATGTGGAGCACAGCGAAACGAGATAATATGACCAAAGAATGATGACAAAGAATTTCTTACACGAGTGAAAGATATTCCGATCTTTGATTTTGATCGAATGTAAATAGCTATTTCTTCCATAAAATATGACAACAAAGATCTGAAAATTTATACTGTGCGAGTAACATTGTCGCCATTTGAGTGTACCTTACATTGTGATGTCAGCAGTTTTATGACGTTTAGTCTTGGTTATGATTATTGTATCACAAAAATGAACAATTATGGTTGGTCATTTACCCATGGGAGACAAGGTTGCGTGCATCTATCTCAAATGGGTCGTCTCACACTGTAAACCATCATTTACGGAAAAAGTACTCATTACCAAAAATATTGAAAAAAGAGACAAAATCCAGTATCAAAGATATCCACAGGGTGCAATACACAGAATTAAGCCTCAGTATACAATGTACTTAATGGGGTTAAAATTTTGAAAAAAAAAAATCAGTAAATTGTAGTAAAATTGTCACATACATGTAAGCAACTGCAACGGATGGATTTTAGTTGCTTAGGCCAAAAATAAAATATTGTTTGTTTCCCCTCCCATGACCGACCCCCTAAAATTGCTGCTACCCAAAAAATTTTATCGACCATTGCTGTTCAAATTTTTTTTTTTTTTAGTCTACAGTCACAAGAGTTTGTTATGTAAAACAGACATTATGTAAATATATTTGAAATTTTAAGTAACATTTTTNTTTTTTTTGGGAGGTCTTTAGTCAAAAAGAGTTTGTTGTGGTTATGAAAAGCAGACATTATGTAAATATATTTGAAATTTTAAGTAACATTTTTTATTTGAAGAAAAAATAAAATAATTTTCCTACCTACCTACCCATAACCTGAACAACCCAGTCGGGGAGGGGAAACAAAAATATTTTTAATGTTGGCCTTATGAATTTCATTCTACATGTATGAACCTTTTGGGGCATCTCGATTTACAAATGAAGTGTTTAATTTGTTATTATTGATTTTATTTTGTTGTTAAAAGCTGGTTTGACCATAACTATATTTCAATGGAAAATGAACACATGAGTTATACAATTCTAAATTAAATCATTATGTTATTTCGAAATCCTTTTTGCTATGTTCACAGGTACAAAAATGTACAGGCCTGCCAACCTTCATGCTTTCTGGACGTTTTTGAGGGAAAATGGAGGCTCCAAAAATAACTAGAGCTGTCGCCAAATGGCAACCAATTATGCCCCCGCTCATTGAACCCTGAATAAATATGTTAAGTGCATATTTGAGTGCGTGTTGACACAATACAGGTGTTGACACAGTTCAAGTATGGACACAATGATATGCCTCCCCTTTTTCCAAAATATATAAAAGGGAAGTTCTGAGCCTGAAAATCAATTCTATGGGTGCTAGGCAATCTTCGTGTAAAGTTTCATCCATTTTGAAAATTCTGAGACCCAAAATCATTTCTATGGGTGCTAGACATCCTTCCTGTAAAGTTTCATCCATTTTGAGGCACTTTGAATTTTCCCGCCTTTTTCCAGTTTCGATGGCAACTGCGGCCATTTTGAATATTCCAAAAGATATGTGTGTGCACATTTACTTATTGTAAGTTAGATTCCTTTGAAGTAGTTGGAATTTGTTTGCAAACTTTCTAAATAACATGAATAGTTGTGTTTTTCATTCATACGGACGGACGGACGAACAGACGAACGGACGGACAAGGGTAAAACAATATGCCCCCAGACTTTTCGCCGCGCGAGCATAAAAAGTTGAAATTCCAAATAAAAGACACTTGAAGACAGTTAAACAACTAAGGAAAAGTTCAATGTAATGATGAAACACATAAGAACACTATGGTGTGAGGTTCCTCACTGTGTTGAAGACCATATGGTGACCCCTAGATGTTTTGTTTTTTGTCGTTTAAACCTGGATATGGGATGTTGTCTCCTTGACATCTACCCCATTTCCTTTCTTTTTCATATATAAACATGATAAACAACAAAAGCATACCATAAGACACGCCCTATAACCATGTTATAAGGAGTTTCCTTATTAGACACACAGCAAAACACCCATAGTGATTTTCAAAAGTTTGCAGTCGACTGAACCAAGTTCTTCTTTTATCAGTAGATCATGTTATTTGTATGAATTTTCTTTCATCTGCATTGCCTGGTATTGTCAGTATCACTGAACAGGCCTTGATATAGAAAATAGCAGGTCACTGTCAAGACGTCACATGCACGTTGCTATGCGTCATGTTCATACGCGTCATACATCGAAGTGATGAAGAATGCATATTAATTCTTGTATTAAAGAATGTATTTGCAATGCTAAAACAGAAATTTCTGCTTATTTCAATTTACCTTAGAGTTCTATTGATCAATTTGTGAATTATCGATAAAGGAAATATGGGATATTTTGTTTTTGATACCGACGTTATCACACAAAAACTCCAAGTGGTGCGATTGGGTACCTGGCAAGAATGGGTTCTAAGCCAGAAGGGCTGCAGCATCAGTATCTTCACACTGATATAGACCCGTTCACCATTACTGCATTACTACCATTTTCAGTGGAAATTAAAACAGTTCCAGCAAAATTGACGTCGTAGGCATACGAGTGCATGTGTAAAATTAAGAACTGCAGTTTAGTTATCCAAACTGGGCTCCTGTTGTCTTACCCTGGCTTCGCTTGGCCACAATTATAGCAACAAGTGACGGCTAAAAATCCTGAGGTCAAGATTCTAATTACCCCATTCAATATTCTAATTACCCCGGAATTTTACAAGACGTTGCTAATTACGACAGTCATAGTGCAGGATCTTCAAAACAATCAACACTTTCGACCAATGAAACACAACATTAAGATGACAGTCATCCTAGCATTGTGGAGTGGCGGACCAGTTTATTTAGCTGTAGAGAAATGGTGTATTATTAACAAAATAACATGAAATTTTGACCCATTGTCATGAAAATTAAGTTTAAGCATACTAGTAATCATCAGGTAAAATCCAGTCACCACAAATAGCTACATGTTTAACAGTTTAATGCCTTCAATGGACTCCAGTCACATTGTCATGATAATTCAGATAATGTAAACAATAAAACGCGACAGGTGAAGGGAACTTTCTAGCCTCCAGCAGACTGTTCGCTTTTCAAATTTTGAACAATGACATCATATGATTTTTAAACATATTTCAAGTTTTTCTCTCTATCTTACCCTTCACAAATACGTCCTTTCCTCTAAAAATTCGTCCTCTAGCAAATTTATGATTCAGGTTCACCTTCACCTTTTTATTTTGCAATACTAATGCTGTCTAATAAACGAAGTATTGTGATTGGCTAGATTTTTTGCTATTAACCAATTGTAATTGTCCTATCGTAATAGTGTGAGGTCAAATATTATGTATGTTCAGCATGCAGTATGGATTTTCAAAACAACAAGAATATTCAAAGAAAGACAACAAATGCTGATAACATAGCATTGAAATAGATCTAAAGGTCAACAAAAAACCTATCCTGTACAATCACTGTCAATGATTTTCCACTTCTAGACTACTCCACTTGTCTCCAGTCAGCAGAGACATATAAACACAGAGATTAGAAACTTGTTAACTAATTAGTTGTGATATGTAGAACTACAAGCGGCCACAAATGGGTACACTTTTTTTGCAGTACACTTCTCCCACAATTCTTATCGTAGAAAAATAAAAATTAGCTCATCAAACTCCAAAATGATTCCCATAACGCTAATCAGAATTATTTTTTCGATATCTTAAAAAATAAGTTTTTTATGACCAGTTAAAGTTTACAAATTGAATTCAATTTATCGGTTGAATTGAGAAATTGTGTTATTTTGGGTTTTTATATGGTGTAAAATGTCAAACACTACTTTTTTCATATACAATGTAGAATTTTAAAAAAATAGATCTTGTAAAAGACGAAACCTTGCAATTTCGCTCATTGAAAATTTTATTTCGATATCTTTATTTGCTTTTGAGCTATGTAGTTTTAAAACTGAGGGTTTTTTATTTAGTGGCCACAATAAATCGTGTGATTATATCGAGTTGCTAATCTCTGTAATTATATGTCTCTGCAGTCAGTGGTCTATTTTATGTTGCTAAATAGTGTAGTACAGCCACAGGCACTTGTTTACAAAAATGGTCTACCCTCCCATTCTTCTTTTACAGAAGGAGAAGAGGGGAGGGTCTGAGATTTTTTATGTAACAAGTGAATTTAATGTGTGGAAACAAAAGAAACCAGGATCTGTTCCATTTGTGATCGTTGTATCAATCTGGAACAGTTGTTTTATATAAGTCAGAAATGCTTATTTCCCCCAGGGGATAATCAAAAGAAACTACATCCATACCACACTTACTCAGTTCTAATAGAATCTGACTAAAACAAGACAATCCCTTGACTGATTATTGGGGTCAAAGTATGATGTGTTTCACAGTATTCTTTGCACTCTAAGCGAGGACTTAAAATAATTATAAGTCCTGGACTCTAAGGGATTACAATTGGGGCGGGGGTTCCTTTTCCTGAAATCCAGCCAATTTTTCACAACCCAATGGTTTGATGGACTGGAAAATTTTCCAATTTACCCCTATCACATTTTCAACTCCTTCACGACTGCCTATAAACACTAGAGGGACTCACAATAACTGACTGTACTGAAACTCTGGGACTAATATAACAGGGATTTGAAACATTCACATTTCTTACAATTTCGGTGTCTCGGCAGATTTACCTGTAAATTGTCGTATTTTTTAGCATTTCTCTGTTGAACATAGGAAAGTTTTAGTACACTTTACAGCTACATTTTTCCACCGATTTTAATACAAAGATCACCATTTTATAGAAAAAAGATTGCTGAAAATCATAGTATATTTTTTGTAAAATAAATTTATTCCAAAGTACACAAACTTTGCTCTTAAACTTGGATAATTTTGAATTTTCTAGAAATATACCGCGAAATTTTACACTTCATGATGTTTTTTTCAGTACACTTTCTATTTTCCCCAAAAAATTTAATGCAACAAAATTTATATGATTGAAAAGATTAAACTTCGATGCGAATCATGGTATATTTTTCTTTAAATTTAGTTGAAAATTTAGTTGTAAAATACACAGGGAAAAGTTTAGTGTTTGAACTCAAAAATTTATTTCTAAAAATTGCATGAGCGTGGTCACATCAGTCAAAATTTATCAGCACTGTTAAAAATCTTTCCTGCATAAATTATATATGACTATAAACCCAATACAAAGAGCTTTATACTGATAAAATTTCGTAATGGTAGGATGGAATTTGACAGGTAAACTAACGAGTTAAAGTTAGCCAATTTTCTTGATTTTCATTGTTCTGACGCTCATTAATCATCGATAACTGTCATTTGTTTATTGGACGGTTTCTCGATAATTTTACGACCTCTATACACAAGAAAACAACCCCTGGTGCATTTATTACCCATTCTTAATTAGGATTTAATTGTTGTGTGATTGAAAATTTAATGTTGTAAATATACGATAAATCAGCTTTTCGGCAAATTTTTTAGAATAATTTTATGTTGAGTAAATCAAAAGTTACAGCCGAAAATCTTAGCCTGGACACCGCTTTTTATTCGATCAAACTGGTTTGTTAAATAGTTTCATATCCCTGTTATATTAGTCCCAGTGAAACTTGAGTCTGTTTGTCCACAAAAAATTTAACGCTGGTTATAACTTTTGTATGGTAAGTGATGGGCTTTCATATTGTATATTGCATGTTTATTTCGTGTAGCAAGACCTTTCAGACGATATCAGATTATTTGGCCTAACAACCTTGACCTTTTTATATGACAGACTTTTTGAAAATAGCCTTTAACGTTAGTTATCTTTTGAACAGTAATTGATAGTAACTGATGATGAATGGTAACTGATATGGTTTTCATATTTTGCATGTGCATGATATACTACATACTCATTGTTACACAACCTTTCAGTTGGTACAAGAATATTTGCCCTCCTACCTTGATCTTGGTCTGTGACTCACATAATGTGAGCAACTTGTGAAAACATTAACTTACAAGGGTAGTGATTGGGCTTTCATATTGCATATTTGTATTCCTTGTGGCAAATCCTTTTAGCTGGCACTAGGATATTTCACCTCCTAGCCTTGACCTTGGCATTGTATTTGTTAAAAAAATTCTTCATCTTTATTATCCCCTCGCCCAACGGAGTTTGGGAGGGGATATAGCATCTCGCCCGTCCGTCTGTCCGTCCGTCCGAGTGTCCATCCGTTCGTCCCACCTCAGGTTAAAGTTTGCGTTAAGGTTCATACATTGTATCTGAGAAACTACATGTGGCACATCAATCATCTTTGGTCAGTGAATGCGTCTTGGAGAGTGATGTTGCTTCAGATGATAATTGGGTCACTCTGACCTACATTTAACGCTTCAATGACTCAGGTTAAAGTTTGTGTTAAGGTTCATATCTGAGAAACTACATGTAGCACATCAATCATCTTTTGTCAGTGGATGCGTCGTGGAGAGTGATGCTGCTTCAGATGATAACTGGGTCACTCTGACCTACATTTTACGCTTCAATGACTCAGGTTAAAGTTTGCGTTAAGNGTTACAGATCATGTTCGAGTTTGGTTCCGGTCCATTGATTTTGGACAGAGTTATGGGCCTTTGACTTAGAAAATTTTGGTAAAATATAGATTTTCCAGACTTTTTTTCTAAACCGTTTCAGATATTAAGCTGATATTTGCATTGTTAATCAACTACTATGGGTTACAAATCAAGTTTGATTATGGGTTGGGTCCACTGATTTTTGACGAAGTTATGGGCCTTTGGCTCGGAAAACTTTTTTTAACTATTTTTGCTGGTATACTGAATTATTCCACCGGTAGGGGACTTCTGTATAGCCTTGCAATACGATCCACACTTGTTTTAATTTTAATTATCTCCCCTTTTTCAAAGAACTTTTCTTTTCAACTGCTGTTAAGAGGCATAAGTGTGACTGAAAACACATCTTGTTTTCTTTTTATTTAATTGAATATATACATGTATTACTATACGCTGTTTTAAAAAGTATATTCAGTTTTAAAAGACTTGTACTTGTAAGCACCGTGGCAGGAATGAATGATAAACACAGCTGCTCTGTTGAAACGTTTACTTCGAATGCTACGATGTAGCTACGGCAACGTTGCCGTTGATGTTTCAATAGATGCACAAAGAAAGAGGACGTCGTGTCCCGCGTAATTCCCGACATACTTGGGGCCTCAAAAGTAGTAGGAATACAGAAAATACAAAGAATGTTCCGATACACAAAATAGAAAAAGACGATAAATACTAGAAATACTAAGCGTCTCTGGACCTTACTATTTAAAGCGTTCCTAGTGTTGTCTATGTTTGAGTCGATGTCTGTCAATCAAATATCCGTTAAGGGTGTTCATTGATTCATCATTGAGAAGCTGTCATTTTGATCACCGAATGGTCTATCCTCCTTGCGACACTGATAGGAAATATGCGTAGCTTTGTTCAAAAGAATGAAGCATACGATGACCCCATATACAGGTGGCAATTCAAGAACATCCACGAGATATAGTTTGTAACCTCTTTGTTTCCTGTTTTTTCACTTCTGTATTTCTCAGTAGCATGAATCTTCTGGTCCCTCTGTTTAATTTAGACTTTCAGCATTTTCTGCGATTTGTTGTCCAGGTTGTGCTTGTTTTAATTTTGCGCTGACAAATTTTCTTAATTGCTATTACTATTTTACTATTCATGGCTCCTTCTGTATGATTATCCTTTGATGTTTCATGATCCGAAAAGTCCTTATCCAAGAAGTTCATTTCTACCATGTAAGGTGACACACAATAGCTTCGAATCACAAGACTTATCTGTGGTCAACAGTGATTCATACTTGAAATCATATTTCATACACAAACCTCTTACTCTAATGTCTACATCCAATGAAAAGTCTGTGGCACTTATGATGTCTCCTTCAATTTATTCGATATCAAGCTTGTTGTCTACCTCTACAAGTTTGTCAAGATGATCACGCAGATTCTTCTGTTCTATTTCTGTTGACTTCCCGTTGTCTTCTAATTTAACTAACATACTATAGCAGTTGCGGCATTTCTGTAGCAATATCGAACACTTGCT
The DNA here is from genome assembly GCA_002080025.1 of Modiolus philippinarum. NCBI lineage: Eukaryota > Metazoa > Mollusca > Bivalvia > Mytilida > Modiolidae > Modiolus > Modiolus philippinarum. Next base: position 101,663 of record MJUU01040547.1, read on the forward strand.
AAACTATCCATTGGTCAAACAGCACCAAATGTAAGGAACATGGTATGAAAGAATACAAATATAGCTGCTCTGATGAAACGCTTACTTCGAATGCTACCAATGTAGCTACAGGGACATTGCTGTTGAGGTTACAATAGATGCACAAAGAAAGAGGACTTCATGTCCTGTGTAATTCACATATGTAAACCAGAATGGCCGGCAGCATCCGACCCTGATCCAGGCCCAGGAGTGGCTCTCCAGCCAGGGTTCTCCATAGATGCTCAGATATAGCTGGTTGTTTTACAGTGCTGACTTTTCCAATGCAAGTTAAAGTGCGGTGTAGTCTTCAGGCGGAAAGTTCTACTCACATGTCTTTACTATTTATATCAAGATTTACACATTCTGTATTATTGTTTTAAGTGATAATTTCTTTGTTTTCAAAGCCATAGCAACCCTTCTTTAAAAATAAGATTTAGAGAAATGTTCATTCAAGAATTGAGCTGTTTGATCTAGAAAAACTTTATTCCTCATTTTCCCCCACAGTAACTTAAATCAAGTAAATGTACAATGACCCCAAAGGGCTTTGCCCTTGGCCAGCTTTTCATTTAGATCCTGTCGGTCATTTGTAGTTGTAGTTGTGTTTGGTTCAAACTTCTTTTGGAGAGACACGTCATAGCAGTGCTGTTACTTTTTGACATCGAAGTAAAAAAGATATCCATTCTTCATGCTACTAACTCTAATAATTTATCAAAAGTGTACTGCACACTATACAACTTACAGGTTATGTATTTTTGTAGCTAACTTTAATGAGTATTTTTAACTTTTGTCAGATTGGTATCAAAAAATTTTTGAATTTGCAACGTTCTGCAGAGTTTTCAGTAAAATTCAATATCAAGTCTTAAAATGTGTAAAACTATTTATTCCTTAAGCATATGTATATTTAAAAAAAAAAATATCATCCAAAAGGTTTTAAGTGTTACAAGGGGACGTAACTCAACATTGTAATTGTGTTATTGATCCATGTGAAAATTTGACCAGGCTAGGCTTGTTTTTCAATCCTGATTCGTGAATTTTAGGGGCTATTTCATAAATCAAATAGCACAGTCTCTCTTATTAATGTATTAATATGTTCTCTTTTCCTCAATTAGGTTAGCACATGTCACATATCAATTTGACCACGTGCATAGGTAAACAAACTTGACAACCGGAAATAGTTAATAGGGCTAATTAAGGTGTTGTTCCTGTAGGCTATGATCTGACACAATGTAAATTACCTGTAATTATTTAATCAGGAACCATATGTGTGAAATTTCCAATTTTGCCGACCGGCTTTCAAATTTGAAAGCTGGTCGGCTTTAAAATATAGCTGGTCGGGGAAGTCGGCTATAACCGCCTATGAAGAACCCTGCCAGCTAAAGCAGCAGCAGCCAAGAAGGCTAGGACACCTTCCAGAAGGGGGACGTCGTGTCCCGCGTAATTCCCGACGAGACTATTTATTGGAATTTGATAATAAGCTGCCACAAAAAATGTGAAGCATTCAAATGTTCAGTATGCTTGTAAATTCCCATGAAATCTCCTTGTTGAATTTTTTGATAGCAAGTTTTTTTTTGTTGTTTTTTTAATTTTATCATTGCATTGTTTTAATACAGTTTTTTTTTTTTTTTTGTATGAGCAATACTCATATGAACTTAAATCAGGAGAACTTTTAAGTAAAAAGGTACATTTTATTCTTCTAAGTGAAGAGCTCATTGCCAAAATCATGCAAATAATTAAAAGCTTTGAAGGGGTAACAATGGGATATCATGTGACTTGGCGCAGCTGTTTATTTAACATCAGGTTATCACTTTATTCCTTTATATTTTAATTCTTGCTCTTTTTTTAAGATATGGAGAAAAAGGTTATGACCCATGGAAAAACTATAATTTATTCATTTCTTCCAATTTTTTCTTAAGTATATAGAACACAGCTTGCCTGTACACATGTTACATGTGATATACCATAAAGTGAGTTGTTTTCTTTGGTCAAAATTTCACTTATTTGAGTGAAAAAATTTGTCAAAAATGTAAGCATTTTAAATTTTCACGATTTATCAAAGGTCCTATATATATATATCATGATAATAAATTAAATTTACACAGAATTTATTTTTCACGATTTTAGTTAAATCGCTAAAATAGGCAAAAATAAAAACCCCTGGAAAATTACCCACTATTTGGTAGTTTTGTGCACAGATACTTGATTAAAATAATTGAATCGAATTGAATATACAAATATTATTGCAGGAAAAGATGTGTGAGGACATTCCAGATCCAGTTATAGTATTGGAAGCACTGAAGATTTTAACAACTCCTACATCACCAATCACAACAACAAATGGTAAATTACATGTCAGCTGTTATAAACTTTTCTAATGTGCTGGGTTTTTATTCGCCAAAAAGTGATTGCTGACCCTTGTTAGTACGTCTGAACTTATGCTTGTTAACTATTTTTGCTCATGTATATAGTGACACTTTGATACATAATACTATTCTGAAGATTTTATATATGAAAAAGAAAGGAAATGGGGTAAATGTCAAGGAGATAACATCCCATATCCAGGTTAAAACGACCCAAAACAAAGCATCTAGGGGTCACTGTACGGTCTTCAACACAGTGAGGAACCTCACACCATATAGCAAGCCCTAAATGGCCACAAAAAGGTAAAAAAGTAAATAAATCAATGGAAACAAACCACATCCAATAACCCAAATATCAAGAGACTAGAATTTTATTAGAAGACAAGGACAATTAGGCCAATGACCAACATATTCCTGACTTGGGACAGGCGCAAAAATTGTGGTGGGGTTAAACTCGTTTTCTTGGATCCAAACCCTCCCCTATGTCTGATGAATGGCTAAAAAAGAAATACACAAAAAGACTAGTATTTTAAGTTGGACTTTGCCACTCTTTTCTAGGTCCATCACTCACCTAATTCCTGTTTGCTTATTCATTGATTTATATTTTCAGTATAATTTTTTACCTAACAATTTTAGCAAAATTTCTTTGCTTATGTACCAATTAATTATTTATGAAGCTTTAGAATGGTAAGTTTGATCCTCCCCTTTCCAGGTCTGACTCTGTTTCCTGTTTGCCTATTCAGGGTTTGATACTTTCAGTACATTCATTTTTGTTCAAATTTGTGAGATTTCTTGGCTTGTGCACCATGTGTACATGTACGTAATCATGGTAATTATCATATTTAGTCTTAATCTTTAGTATGATGAGTTTTATGGTGCATCACATTTTCAGGTCTGTCAGTCATCTGTTTCTGGTTTGAAGAGTAGAATGTCTGATGGGGGTATCCCTGTGCCATGAACACATTTTTGTCCCCCTGTGATGAAAAAGTCATGGCAGCGAGACTTAAGGATAGCGTTTCCGCCAGCGGCAGTGGCAACAGAGTCAACAATTGTAAACTATTGTGAATTAACAAGCTTATGTCAGTTGTAGGTCTGTACTATTTTATGTGCAGTTGCATCATTATGGGTACAACTCAAATCCCTACTTAGTTTATGGCCCTGGCCCCTTAGTCTTGCATGAACAATTACTTTTAGTTTTTATCAAGCAGTTTGTACAGCCTATACCAGTAGTTCTAGGCACTGGATATTTGACATGCATTTGCATCTTGGGGAGTACATACTGATTCCACAACCTGATTATGGCCCTGGCCCCTTAGTCACCAATGAATGATCACTTTAAGTTTTTAGCAAGCAGTTTGTACAGCCTATACTAGTAGTCCTAGCTACTTAATATTTGACATGCAGTTGCGTCTTGCAGAGTACATACTTATTCCACACCCAGATGGTGGCCTTGGCCCTTAGTCACGCATGAACGATCACTTTAAGTTTTTAGCAAGCAGTTTGTGCAGCCTGTAACAGTAGTCCTAGGCACTTCAAATTTGACGTGCAGTTGACCCTGAAATTTTTCATATTTTAGGGTTTCTGACTGATAACTAGTGAATGAAATTATATATACCGTCTTCAAACTAAGTATGTAAATTATTTAGCACAAAACGCAGACCAAGTGTAATTTGGGGTTCAGGGGTACATAGGGTCCTGGAGTTATGCCCCTTTTGAGTAACGTGGCCAGGTTATTATTCTTTGCTGAAGTGTTGATTGATATTTTCAGAACAGCTTATCATTAAATTTTCATCGAAGATCTCCAGGCTTGTTTATGTAGGAAGATTTGATATTTTGACCAGAAGTTTGAGTATAGCCTGATGTTGTACCATATCTCCCCTTGTCAGGTCTGTCAGTCACATACTTTTTGGAACAATTTATGATAAAAGTTTTACAAAGATTTTTTGGCTCTTAATAGCAGAAATGATTTGATATTAACCCTTATATTTCTGCTTTAGTATGGTGAGTTGTAACCTGTGCCTCCCCTTATAGGTTCATTAACCATCCACTTCATATTTGCCTGTAAACTGAGTGATATTTAAAAAAATATATGACAAAAATTTTCATCAAACTGGCCACGCACACTGGCTTATGATAGATACAGAGATATATTGTTGTGTACAAAAAATGTAAATGAACTGAAGATATAACAATATATAGGTATCTTATTATTGCCAAATAAGTACAAAAAGAGGTCCCGAGGTAAGTTCACAGTCCACAGTAATTAGCAAAAGTTCATACAATACAACAAGCTTATAAAATAATTTTGCTAAGCTCTAAATTATATTGATTACTGTAAATTGACAAATTAATGCAATGTTAATATTTCTAATAGATTAGTTACCAGTGTGTAAATTAGCAAACAATTAAGCTGCACATTTCAGATTTTAGTACACTAGATAAATATAAACATGTACATCATTATTGTATAGCAACATAAAATTTGCCTAAGAAAGAAACCAAAAATAAGTGTTCACTAATTCTTCCTTAAATTGAAATTTCCGGTGTAAAACAAGTGTAAAACGATCGAGTTATGATAACCTCACATTCATTCATCTTAAGAAGGTAAATCAGAACTGAATTTTTTTTTATGAATTAACAACAGCATCCATTACGAAATATCGTAAATCCTGTGACATCTCAATGGAAAGTATGAAAAAATGGCTTGGACATTGCTTATGCATTACAGGTTTCAGAACTTTGAAAATTATATTCAACAGAATAAATAGCTACTTACATTTGACCAAAATCAAAGATCGTATATCTTTCACTCATGTAAGAAATTCTTTGTCTTTTTCTCTTGTTTTGCTGGGTGCCACTCAAGAAAAGACAGAATTTATTGCATCCATTAAAGATATCCTGATCTTTGATCTGCTCTCATGTAAGAAGCTATTAATCTCCATATTGCTTCAGGTGCAAATATGGCTTAAACTTCATGACATGTCATTGTCAACAATGGAATATTATTATGTACATGTATATTTTGCTATTTTGCAATCTTGTGCAATATCAAATTCTACTTGGGAAAATATTCTACAGTTTTCATCCATTAACCTTATATTACAGAGCTCATGTTCAAAATAAATCACCATTTGAATATTACATAAATACAATAATTTCTGAATTTGCATTATTATAGAAACAAAAGTAATTTTTTAGGAGTTTATGGATGTGTAAACGGGGCAGACTCACTCACAAACTGAATAAAGTCCAAAGGACTTTATGTAAAGTTTGTCGCTGATATTTCTTATAATTCAAATCCCTTAACTTGAAACAAAGTTGCTACTGAATTTGACATCACCATATACTGCACTATTTTATCTTGGAGTGTATTAATTGGCAAGAAGTTATCGAGAAATAACTTCTCTGTAATGAAAGTGGACTTGTTTTGGGTCTTTTAACCTGGATATGGGATGTTGTCTCCTTGACATTTACCCCATTTCCTCTCTTTTTCATATTTACAATAGCAATCGAAAATATTGTACATGTATTTTAATTCACATTTGTTTACATATGAGTTGATAGGAATTCTTTAGAATTGTTTTGGGTAAGAATGACATTTTATATAAATGTATATTAAATTACAAAGACTTGATATATGGAATCATCTAGTATTTCAAAGTTTGGTAATATGATTAGTTTTTTTTTCAGATAATCTTAGTCAATTTGAGCAACTTTTGGAGACATGTTTGAACAAATTTCATGAAGAGGTTAAAGGACAAAGGTTAAAGAAATTTCAAGAATTTTTTGAAGAGGAGAAACCTCAATGGAAGAATGAATCAGGGATTGGAATAAGATGGAATTTTACATGTCAATGTTTAAAAACATTAGAAATTTTATGTCTTTCCATTGAAAATGTAATGAAAATATTTCATGATAATGAAAAACAAAGACATGAAAAAGAGCTGAAGCCTTCTGAAGCCCCTCCCCTTTCACCAGATACATTAAGTGTTGTTCAACAAAAGACAGTATTAACAGCAATCCAGTTTGTTATAGTTCTAGGTATTAGTCCATATCTAGAAGAGGGTGTAGGTTTACCAGCCAGCCAGAGGTCTGGATTTGGTGAGGCCATTGATTTGAAAAACAATACTGATAAAATTGATGATATAGGAAAAAGTTTAAGAATGATACAGTGTATTCATGTTTTACTGAAATGTACCAAAATTGAAAGTCTCGGAACATTAATATTTTCCCGTCATCTTGGTGATGTACTTGTTACATTATTACAACTAATTCATGGACAGAAAAATGTTCAAAAACAAACAGTAATGTCTGATGAGAGCCAAAATAGTAAAGTTTGTACAAATGACACTAAAGGAAGCAATCAAACAATAGAAGTTCAAAGCATTGAAAAATGTTCAAGTGGTATCCCTCCCGAAAAATGGACACCAGCTACTATAGTTGATATGACAGTTACAAATCAGTCTGTTGACAATTCCAGTTTGAAACCAAACACAAGTGCAAAAGAAACTGTAATGAAACATGCAAGTCCTGATCAGAACAAGTCTATAAGTGATTCAGGTGACAGTAGCAGATTTATTGATAGAAAAGATTTGGATTTCTGTGAAGAAAGTTTAAATGACTTACTAGAAAAAATCAGTCAGCCATTATTGGTGAGAGAATTGTTGGTATTACAAGGAGGGCCTGGTAAACAACCAGTACAAAAGGTATTAGAATATGGTTTGACATATTTATATTTATTTAGGTCATTATATTTGGAAAATACAGTAATACAAAGCTAAATTACTGAGGCTACATTTTCCACTGAAGATTTGCTAATTCTCGTTAAAATTTCACTTTTTCTTCATCAAACAGCTGCATAAGCCCATTCGTGATAATTTTCACAGTGCTCAAAATTGGTCATACTAAAGATATTGGTTCATCAAGCAGTGTTAAAGGAGGTTAAAACAACCAAATTTATTTTCAAAACAAGCAGCTGCAGTTTTATCTTCAGAATTGAACAGTTCTAACTTTGTTAATACAGAGTGGATACACACCAAAAAAAAAGAATAAAAAATGAATATATTTAAGGTAGTACAAGAGTTTAAAACTGTGCATCATTTTTGCGCATCTTACAAAAAATTCATTGTGGGAATGTTGTCGAAATGATTTTTTATGTCTTATAATAGTTAAATTTGATCAAATATGCCACTTTTATTATCTTTTCAGCAAACTACCGTTCTATTAAGGGGAGATAATTTGTATAGAAATAATAGGAAAAATTCAGTATTTCACATTTTTTTTCAAAAATAAGTTTGGTGACCCCCAATTTTTTTCATGCAAATCGAAGACAAGTGTTTTAGCTAATGATTTTCCAAATTTTAGAAAATTCTATCTGATACAACTAAAATAAATTTTGAAAATTTTAAAAACTAAAATTTTGTTAAGAATTGCTAATTTTTCCTGTAATGTCAACCAAAATAGCACATTTTAAATGACAAATTTTACACTTAAATGGCCAGTGACCCCAATTTTTATTTTATTTTTTGTATGCTCTAGTTTCAGTAATGAAAATATAAAAAAATTCTATCGCACAGATCTAAAACCCCTGTACCACCTTAATCTAATCAAGACTTGCTTCACCTACTGTTTACTGATCTAACTATAACAGAGAAAATATTACTAATTACATGGATCAGTAACTTGTATTAGTTTTCTTTGATCTCGGGTAGAAAATATTTTCAGTATTTACTACTGCCCAAATATTAAAATATATTGGCAAAAAGTCTGTAAGGCCACGCCTACATTGTCAATCAGCTCCTCAATGTAAACAAAGAAACCAACATCTACAAAACTGCTTGGAACGTTCCAACTCTTTAACTAATCTTTGTTCTATCATATGATTTAATTAATTACAGATAAAAAGAATGATAGAAGTTTTGTTTCTGATACTGAGAGTTAAAAAAAAATGTTATTAAGAGAAAAGGTATTTTTTCAAAATATTTGTACATGTAAATAGATACAGTGTTTTACTTATTTAATGATAAATCCTCTATTATGAGGTTGATTGTGAAAAGTCTTACACACCAGCAATTCTTTATGAATAATTTCAGGGAGATGGTGTGAATAAACAAGTGAAACCAGTTTTGGTGAAGGCACCAGTATGGTTAAGAAAGATCTGTGGACAGTTGTTGACAGGTATTCTAATGAAGCCTAATGGTGTTCTCCATGTTCTTCATGGAATGCTGGGAAATGCAGGTAAGGCATTTGCTTACATCACCATAGCTGCGGAACTGTATCTCTTATCGTTCTTATGGTGATTTTTTTTTATAGTTGCAGACTATGGTCTACAAAAACAAAAAAATATTTATATCAAAGGACCTGTGTCTGCCAAATAAAAAAAAATATCAGTTGACCTATAGAGCTATGGAACCTCAGCTTTATAACAGCTAACTTTTATGATATTTATTTCACTAAAGACTATCTGTAATCATTCATCAATGGGTGGTACAATGTATCATTAATAGTTTCTATCAAAAACATGACATACATGTACATTTCATTTATCTTGGGAATTCACATTGGCTAGCTTCTTGATATTTGGCACAGATCTGCACTGAAGAATCGTATGATGAAGACAGTTTTGAATCTTGAAGCATTTTGATGAAAATTAATACAAAGGAAGGACACTAAATGTAGATGTACATGATGGAATACAATAATTGTCAAACACCACAAATGGGAGATAATTTGTCTTCTTCTATTTTAAGGAAATGTAGCTACCACAACAGAGATTCACGTTCGGTAACTCTTTGATATAAAAACTGTTTAATATGAGTTTTCTCTGAATAAGAAGACTTCAGAAATACAAGTGACCGTATCTTAACCTGAAAACAGTATGTGTCTTAATTTCTCTTTTCCACCTGAACTAATACAGAATTGCATTTTTATCTTTTATTTTGTTTCTAGCTTTTGAGGAATAACAGTGATTTTTCACTCTTACTTGGTATTGGTTACCCCCCCCCCCCCATTTGCCACCTATTGGCAAATAGATAGATTATGCAATAACTGATTTTTTACCAAATTTCATGAGTATTTATTTTTCTTTTCAAGAGCGATTAATTTGTGAAATATGGACTTTTGCAGTAACTGCACAGGTAAATTCATTATGCATCAAGAGTTGTCAGCGCTTTGGTCGAATTTTCGCAATAGTTGCTGAGTTAATTGATATTGCTAGGAAATGAAGATGCAGGGGTATCCTTTTGTTTCTTTGCTACAGTCACCTTTAATTATGAATTATATAATATGTAGCAAAGAGAGATTGACATTTAATTCAATATTTAAAAAGACTGCATGCTTTAATTTCAAAATTTGCAGAAAATAATGATTTTCTTTCTATTTTCTGTTTTAAGTTGTTGATGCAGGTGGAAACTTAGTAACTGATTGGAGAAAATTTGATGCTGTTGCCAAGGTGATAGCTAGCTGTCCCAAGATGTCTTCCACAGCAGAAGAATACTACAAATTAGTATCACCACAGGTATTTTATAAATGTTACATCCTTAGTACAGTAGAATGTCTCCATCTGAATCATGTTTCACAATATGCTCAATCTATTGCATAGTGTATTTGTGTCAGTCTACCTTGTTTATAATAAAAGCTGTATAATCAGAACAATCTGTCAAAATCACAATTTTTTTAGTGAATATTTTTGTTGGTACTTAATTTTGGCTTTATTTACAGTTATTATGATGTGGAGAAAATAGCATACTACGAAATGAAATTTATATGAGTCTGTAAAACAAATAAAAGTGACTCCAAAATCAACAAATTAAGACAGGTTTTCAGTCAAAAAACAATTTCTTAAATATTTTTCCAATACCATAAATATAAAACAAGTGATATGAAAATAATGTGGTTTATTTCAGTCCATGAAAATAAAATCAATAAAATCAAACAATTCTGAAAGAAATCACAACATTTGCTACTCATGAAAATAATATCTTACATAGTAATATACTTTGAGATCAGGGCTGTTCCAGAAAAGTTGGTCTGGGACCCTTTGAAGGCACTTTATATAAATTTCTGTGGGTGGTTGTGTTTTCTTCATTCTTTTGTATTGTACATATGGGGGAGAATTCTATGGGTGGTGGGGGTCAATAAAAAGTGCCTTCAAACCCCCCATGTCAATTTTTCTGGAACAGCCCTGACACTATATTATTATTACAAATGAAAGAGATGACCAATATATTGTTATGTATTATCTTTGCAGGTTCTAGCACTACTTCATCAACCCAACAAACAAGTAGGCAAACATTTTATACGTGTAGCTTGCAGTACAATTACAAACATGGCCAGAAGTCATCCTCAGCTGACAAACACATATCTCATCAGACCATTACTACAACCATTGTTATCATGTAATGATGATCAAGGTCAGTATTTAGGACACCTTGCTGATAAAACAAGTTTTTTCTGATATACATGTATGTCATGTTTCAAGTTTATTACTTCTTGGTTGATGCTAATGTTCTCTGAACTATTAGCCTATGTGAGTTTTTAACCTCTCTAGTAAGAGAGTACTTAAGATATAGCCAGAAAGAAGAACATATTTTAGATAAAAAAAGAAATTATACATCTACGAAATAGTAAAGAAATTATTTTTTGACTGAAAACCTGTCTTAATTTGTTGATTTTGGAGTTACTTTTAGGGACATTCACGATTACGAGTATTCAGACATATTTTCTTGTTATCCTGTCTCATCTTTTAAATGTTTTGATTTCATATTGATGAAATTATGGAATAAAAATATGTAATAAATTATCTCAAACACAGTGTGGAGATTTATAGTTTTTCCTCCATTTCTTATTGTTCTTCTTTTTTTCTGTTTTTCCTTCTCACCTCCAGTTTGTTCACCCCATTTTTGACCACCAATCTTGTGACTTTAGATAATCATACAGGGTCTTGTGATTATTACTATTTGTGCAATCAGTTCTTATAATTTTCAGAACAAAGACAAAACAAAACATATACAAACAAATGAAAATAATTCAAAATTCAGGCACCACTTTTGCCATAATATATTTGTTTCAACAGTGACATATTTTGTTGTTTTTTTTCTGCATAAAACATGATGATTGTTACCTCTTTCACACATACTGTATCCCGATTTGGTATTATTGCTATTTACAGAATACACCATTAGTGATACACAGGAGGTAATTGTAGATGAGCAGCTGTTGTCTACCTATATTGAAGATATTCATAAGGTAAATTTAACTACTGTCAGTAATACCTTTCTTTTTTAGCTCACCTGGCTATGCCAGGGTGAGCTTTTGCCATTACTTGGCATCCAGTGTATGGCCGTCCGTCGGGAACTTTTCATTCAAAGATCTTCTCCTCTAAAACCATTGGGCCAATTGGAACCAAACTTGGTCACAATAGTCCTTGGATGGTCCCCTTTAAAAATTGTATCTGGCAGGTCCGTAGCTAATCCAAGATGGCCGCCAGCGGGGAACATAGTTTTAACATTGGACCCAGTGGGAAAGACATTCAAAGATCTTCTTCTCAGAAACTACCAGTCCAATTATAACCAAACTTAGTCACAATTGTCCTTAAATGGTCCCTACCAAAAAAGGTATCCGGCAGGTCTGTACCTCATCCAAGATGGCCGCCAGCAGGGAACATAGTTTCAACATTGGACCCTATGGAAAAGACACTCAAAGATCTTCTTCTCAGAAAATACCAGTCCAATTATAACCAAACTTAGTCACAATGGTCCTTAGATGGTCCCTTCCAAAAAAGAGGTATCCGGCAGGTCAATACCTAACCCAAGATGGCAGTCAGCGGGGAACATAGTTTGAACCTTGGACCCTATGGAAAGACATTCAAAGATCTTCTTCTCAGAAACTACCTGTCCAATTATAATTAAACTTAGTCACAATGGTCCTTGGATGGTACCTCCTAAAAAGGTATCCAGCAGGTCCGTACCTCATCCAAGATTGCCGCCTGCTGGGAACATAGTTTTAACATTTGACCCTATGGAAAAGACATTCAAAGATCTTCTACTCAGAAACTACCAGTCCAATTATAACCAAACTTAGTCACAATGGTCCTTAGATAGTCTCTTCGAAAAAAGGTATTCGGCAGGTCTGTACCTCATCCAAGATGGCGTCCAGCATGGTACATAGTTTTAGCATTGGACCCTATGGGAAAGAATACAAAGATCTTTTTCACAGAAAATACCTGTCCAATTATAACCAAACTTAGTCACAATGGTCCTTAGGTAGTCCAATCCAAATAATGTATCAGGCAGGTCCGTACCTCATCCAAGATGGCACCATCTGGAACATAGTTTTTACATTGACCTTATTGAGTTTAAGGGGAATGTTGGAATTTTTGTTATAACCCCCCACTTGAAAAGTGGGGGTATATAGTGATGGGGTTGTCCGTCCATCCTTCCGTCCTTCCGTCTTTCCATCCGTCCGTTACAACTGAGGGTACCCATCTCTTATCTGCTACTCCTCCTGAACCATTGAACAGATTTTCATGAAACTTTAACAAAGTCTTTATGACAGAATGTAGATGTGCATCTCCTATTTCAGAATTTGATTTGATTGATTTTTGGGGTTTCCCATTGCAAAACATGGACTTGGCCATTGTCGTATGGCCAAGTTAATGATAAACACAATTAAGATATACATTGTATTCTAATAAGCAGTATATACAGACGACTACATAATATGAATCAGAATGTTACAATGAGCCTGGGAACTTTCAATGTTCTGTTTTTTATAGTCGTGACCTTTAACATTGTAAAACTAGTATGTAGATAACATTCACATGATTTAGGTGTAACCATTATAAGTTGTCAGCACAGCAACTGTTTACTTTCATTATATTACATCCCCCTTTCTCAGGTTAATGACATATTGGAATTTCATTTAGTAAACTAATAAATCTCTAACTACTACAGATTATAAACATAACTGCTTGCACTTGTTTACAAGTTCAATTTCTCCGCTGGTTTCGACAGTCTTCCTGATTGTGTTACATAGTGTTCATTAGGAGTTACAGTTCTTTCTATAGTTTTCTCAAATTTATTCTCAGATTCTTTCTCTTCAACAGTTTCCCGGCTTTCTATCTCTACTCTGGTCTCACTTTCATTCTGTTCATTACTAACATTTTCTTTTGAAATTATATCTTTTCTATTTCTCCTCACTTCCCCTTCTGGTGTTTTAATTACATAAGACCTGGGTGTATTTGCTTCATATTGAACAATTCCTGATCTCTGTTGATCTTTTACCAAAACCTTTTCTCCTGGGGAAAGTTTATGAAGAACTTTTGCTTTGTGGCATTTATCATAATTTTGTTTCTGTTTTAATTTATTTACCTTTTCTCTGTCTTCTACTCTTTTGAAATTTGGCCATTTTGGTTTAAGTTGATTCTCATTAATTGGGACCCTTGTCCGTATGTTCCTTCCCATTAATAGTTCACTGGAACTGAACCCATTATGGAGAGGTGTGGCTCTATATGCCATTAAAGCTAAATTAGGATCTAAACATTTTTTTAGCATTTGTTTTATGGTTTGTACTGATCTCTCAGCTAATCCATTTGATTTTGGATATTTTGGGCTGCTTGATATGTGTTTAAAATCATAAGTTTTTGCAAAATTTTTGAACTCTTGTTATGCATATTGTGGACCATTATCGCTTATCAATATTTCACAAATTCCCCATCTTGCAAATATAGATTTTAAATGATTTATCACTGCGCTGGATGTTGTACCAAATAACTTGGCAATTTCAATGTACCTTGAAAAGTAATCAACTACCAATAAATATGACTGCCCATTTAATTCAAAAAGGTCAGTTGCCAGTTTTTGCCAAGGTCTGTTTGGGTGTTCGATTAAAATCAATGGTTCTGTTCTTTCAGGTAAACTCTCAAGACATTTTTCACAAGATTTTACTTTTTCTTCCAAGTCCTTATTAATGCATAACCACCAGACAGACGATTTTGCTCATTCTCGGCATTTTGTAATGCCCTGATGGCCTTCATGTATTCTATCTAAAATTTCAGATTGCATTTTTCTTGGGATAACTAAAGAACAACCTTTCATCAGAATGTCTCTTTGAATAGTGAACTCTCCTCTGAAACTCCAGTAAATTTGCATTTCGTTATCAAGAGAAGATTTTTCAGGCCAACCTTGTTTACAGTATTGTTTGATTTTTATGCAGACATCATCCCTATCCTGTTCAGATTTTATTTGTTCTAACTTTGTTTCTGAAGCTGGCAAATTATCCATTACAAAATCAACATAAACATTGGTTTCAAACTGAAGCTCATTTTTAGAGTCTGTGCTTTGTGAGGGAGCTCTCGAAAGAGTATCTGCTGTGTACAGAGTTTTGCCAGGGACATGTGAGATTGTATATTTATATTTCATTAATCTCATCCTAAACCTTTGAATTCTTGGAGGAAGATCTATTAAATCTTTTGTACTAAACAAAGGAATCAATGGTTTGTGATCAGTTTCAATGTGGAAAGACAATCCTATCAAATAATGACTAAATTTCTCACATGACCAAGTGTTTGCTAACGCCTCCTTTTCAATCTGGGCGTACCTAGATTCTGTTTCTGTCAAAGCACGTAATGCGTAAGCCACAGGCTTCCAATTATCACCATGTTTTTGTGATAGGACACTCCCTAATCCATATGATGAAGAGTCAGATGTTACCTTCGTTTCCTTATTTGGATCGTAATGAGCTAAAAGGGGTGTGGACATCAAATCTTGTTTTAAATTGTTAAATGCCTTCTCCTGCATGTCGCCCCAGTTCCAGATACTAGTGTTTTTAAGAAGTTCTCTTAATGGCTTCGTTTTTTCTGCAATATTAGCCGAAAATCTCCCTAGCTGATTTACCATACCTAAGAACCTTCTTACATCAGAAACATTTTCAGGTACTGACATTTCTTTAATAGCCCGAACTTTTTCTGGGTCTACCGTTATACATTCAGAATCAATAACATGACCTATGAATTTCACTGAGGTTTTACTGAATTCACATTTTTCATTCAGTGTTAAACCTACAGTTTCAATTTTTTTCAATACCTTTTCTAGGTTTGCGTCATGCTGATCCTGACTTCTACCAAATATCAGAATGTCATCTATGTGACATACCACCCCTGGGAGCCCCTCTAGCATTTCAGCCATGCGTTTTTGGTAGATTTCAGATCCACTTGAAATTCCAAATGGTAGTCTTTGAAAACAATATCTCCCAAATGGTGTTATAAATGTTGTTAAGGGTCTGGATTCTGGTGCTAAATTAATTTGATAAAATCCGTAATTAGCATCGATCTTGGAGAACACTTTAGCTCCTGATATTTTTCCCAGTGTTTCTTCAACTGATGGGATTGGATGATTTTCTCTTTTCACTGATTCATTCAGTTTAGTAAAATCTACACAGATTCTTACTTTCCCATTGCTTCTAGGGACTACCACCATTCCCGCACACCATTCACTGGGTTCATCTACCTTAGATATTACCCCTAAACTTTCCAATCTTTCTAATTCCTCCTTAACCTTATTCATTAAAGGCAGGGGCACCTTTCTTGGGGTCATTAATGCATATGGTTGTGCTCCTTCAAGGAGTCTTATTTTGTACTCCCATTTAGTTTTCCCCAAGCCATTATACACTTTTGGAAACCTGTCTTGGTAACTTTGGGACTTTTTAGCATTTTCACTGGAACCCCCTATGTTAATTGCATTTACTTTCATACCAGAGATAAGATCAAGTGATTTAATTGCTGGCCTACCTAATAATGCCTGACGTAATCCTCTCACTACATAAATATCCTGTACAGTAATTTTGTCATTTGACTCAAGTTCACTCTCAAATTTACCTAACACACAAAGTTTTTCGCTCCCAGGTCCAAATAAAGCTTTGTCCGATTTCTTCAATTGCTCCACGTTTAGCTTTTTGTATAAGTTCTCTTGTATTACACTGACATCAGCCCCGGTGTCCACTTTGAATTGTATTGCGGATCCTCTGACTTTCAAGTTAATTATCCATGGTTTACGCTCTTTATTCTTGCTGTTGCGCTCAGTTCCAAGAAATCCTTGTACATTTGTAGTTTCCTCGATTGCTCCAACATTATTAGGCACTTTAGATCTGCACATTTTCGCATAGTGTCCCTTTTTCGCACACTTGTTGCATTTTGCTTCTCTGGCTGGACAGTTTTGTTTTGGGTGACTTGGATATTTCCCACATCTTGTACACGATTTAGATTGGTTTGATTGCGGTTTTTGCTGGTAACGTTGGTTGATGGCTGGTTTCTGCGGATATGGCTGTCGTTTCTTCCCCTTCACAGCTTTGATGGTTGCAGGCATATCGGCCTGTCGTACTATGGACTGCTGTTGTTTAACGGCTTCAGATTGTCTTGCCTGATTTATTGCTTTTTCGAGAGTGAGGTCTGCATCCAACTGTAGCTTTTCTGATAACTTAAAGTCTCTTAGCCCCACAACGATTCGGTCTCTTATCAACTCGTCATGAAGCGCACCGAATTTGCAATGTTCAGCTAAGACGTACAATGCTGTAACGTAAGTGTCCACAGTTTCACTTATTTCCTGTTTTCTTAGGTTGAACTTGGCTCTCTCGAATATGACGTTTGTCTTCAGAATAAAGTATCCATTAAATTTGTCACGCACTTTTATTTCTTCTTATCATCTTGGCTTAAGTTAAAAGATGCAAAAATTTCATCAGCCTCTGCTCCCATGCACTAGATTAAAGTGTTTATTTGGATAACTTCATCCTTGTCATTTAGTTCTGATACACTAAGAAAACGTTTGAACTTTTGGAACCATTTTCCCCATTTTTCCGGCTGTGCAAAGTCAAACTTTTCCAGATGCGCGAACTGGAAAGTAGCCATTGTTTAGTTAAAACATGAAATCTTTTAATTTCCAGCACTAGTTTAGTTCGCAACTGCTGCCGCCATGTCGTATGGCCAAGTTAATGATAAACACAATTAAGATATACATTGTATTCTAATAAGCAGTATATACAGACGACTACATAATATGAATCAGAATGTTACAATGAGCCTTGGAACTTTCAATGTTCTGTGTTTTATAGTCGTGACCTTTAACATTGTAAAACTAGTATGTAGATAACATTTACATGATTTAGGTGTAACCATTATAAGTTGTCAGCACAGCAACTGTTTACTTTCATTATATTACAGCCATTACATTACCAGTGGGTTCCTGAGGGTACCTATCTCTTATCCACTACTCCTCCTTAACCATTGCATAGATTTTCATGAAACTTTAACACAGTCTTTGTGACAGAATGTAGATGTGCACTTTCTATTTCAGAATTAGATTTGATTGATTTTTAGTTCGCCTCAACGAAGTTTAGGAGGACTAATGGAGTACCCCTGGTGTCTGCGTCCACGTCTTCGTCCTTGTCCGTGTCTGCATTTTGGTATATATCTTGGTAACTATGAAGGGTAGGGTCATCAAACTTTATGTACAGATGCATCTTTGGCTAACTCACAGCCTCCAAGAAAATTTGGTCTCTTTGACCTATATTTCCGCTTGACTGGCTTGCATTTAATTTAGGTCTGAGTTGATATCTTAGTAACTGTACATTGTAGGATCTTCTGACCTTGCATGTGCATACATCTTTGTGGGTAGGTCAGCATCCAGGCAAAATTAGGTCACTTTGACCTATATTTTCCTCATGATTGACTTACATTCAAGTTTACGTCCGAGTTCAGATCTCAGTAACTGTACATGGTAGGATCATCTAACCTTGCATGTGCATGCATCTTTGGGGGTAGGTCAGCCTCCAGGCAAAATTAGGTCACTTTGACCTATATTTTCTGCATGATCAACTTACATTCAAGTTTACTCCGAGTTCAGATCTAAGTAACTGTACATGGTTGGATCATCCAACCTTGCATGTGCATGCATCTTGGGGGGTAGGTCAGCATCCAGGCAAAATTAGGTCACCTTGACCTAAATTTTCCGCATGATTGACTTACATTCAAGTTTACGTCCGAGTTCAGATCTCAGTAACTGTACATGGTAGGATCATTTAACCTTGCATGTGCAAGCATCTTTCGGGGTAGGTCAGCATCCAGGCAAAATTAGGTAACTTTGACCTATATTTTCTGCATGATCGACTTACATTCAAGTTTACGTCCATGTTTAGATCTAAGTAACTGTACATGATAGGATCATCTAATCTTTGGCAGTAGGTCAGCAGCCAGGCAAAATAAGGTCACTTTGACCTATATTTTCCACATGATCGACTTACATTCAAGTTTACGTCCGAGTTCAGATCTTAGTAACTGAACATGGTATGATCATCTGACCTTGCATGTGCATGCATCTTCGGGGGTAGGTCAGCATCCAGGCAAAATTAGGTCACTTTGACCTATATTTTCCGCATGATCGACTTACATTCAAGTTTATGTCTGAGTTCAGATCTTAGTAACTGTACATGGTAGGATCATCTAACCTTGCATGTGCATGCATCTTTGGGGGTAGGTCAGCATCCAGGCAAAATAAGGTCACTATGTTTCTGTGTCCATGTGCCATAACGAGGCGAACTTTGTAATCATTGATTACCTATGTTTTGGGTTTCCCATAGCAAAACATGGACTTAGCCATTACATTACCAGTGGGTACCTGAGGGTACCCATTTCTCATCCGCTACTCCTCCTGAACCATCGCATAGATTTTCATGAAACTTTAACACAGTCTTTGTGACAGAATGTAGATGTGCACCTTCTATTTCAGAATTCGATTTGATTGATTTTTGGGGTTTCCCATAGAAAAATATGGAATTAGCCATTAGATTACCAGTGGGTACCCATCTCTTATCCGCTACTCCTCCTGAACCACTATATAGATTTTCATGAAACTTTAACACAGTCTATATGATGGAATGTAGATATGCACCTCCTATTTCAGAATATGATTAATTGATTTTTGGGGTTTCCCATAGCAAAACATGGACTTAGCCATTAAATTACAAGGGGGTACCCATGTCTTATCTGCTACTCCATTTGAACCACTGTATACATGTAGATTTTCATGAAACTTTAACAAGATCTTTGTGACATAATGTAGATGTGCACCTTCTATTTCAGAATTTGATTTGATTGATTGTCAAATGGGGGAGTGGGGGTATATATCAGTGAGCTTTGCTCAGTTTTTCTAGTTTGAATTGTGGTCTGAATAATTAATTTCAGCAATATGTATTACCTTGATTATAAGGGGAACCCCTGCCTGATTTTTTATGAATGGTGTTCTTTTAAGGGTTGTAATGGATGATGGAGCTTACGGTTGCCATGGAAACCAAACAAGAATACTGTAATTTTAGAACAAAAAGTATTCTGTTAAATTTTATGTTTTGTTTTTCCTATTGGAAATGCCTTTTATCTATGTCAGCCTTGGTCCAGGTGAGTGATACAGGCTCTTGAGAGCCTCTTGTTTTAATTCAGTTTGAATTTAGTTTTTATCTCAAAGGTTAATATACATGACACTTTATATATATTACTGTCTGAACTTATTCCTGTTATTTTACATCCTTTGTTTTATCTTTATAAAAGTCTGAGATTAAGACTTTCAATTGTGCATTTCAGTATGTCACAATGTAAAAAAATTATCTTCAGCAGTTTGAGCAGTTGAGGCTGATTTGAAGTTTTGCAGGGCTACATTGGGTAGACTTTATTTTGATGTGCTGCTGGTATAAACAACCATAGGGAGGTTAGTGTTGGGGACTATTCTAATAAGACTCTCTACTATGGCTTTGGAAACAAAGCTATGTACTAATTCCAACAATATTTTTTAGCACATGCATATATCTATTACAAAAGGACATTCGTAATGTACAGTTTCACGTTTTATTCACTCAATATTCATGTGTAAATAAACTTTTAAATAATGAATCACCCAAAAGCTGCAACAAATAATGACAATAATAGAAATTTACAACAGTTACTAAATTTAAGACTCAGAAACTGAAATTGACATAACCGTAACCTAGCAATGAATGTGTTGTTGTTATGAAATTTTATCTATGTTGCATATCATGCTCTAGAAATAAAATATAAAAACTTTTAATTTTTAACGTTATAGAAATTATTAATTTGACTTTTATTCCTTTTCTTTTCTTTTTTGACTTCAAATATAACATAACTAAGCAGTCATATAAATCAGAAATACAACTAACTCTCAATACCCGCTTCGATTTTAAAATATCCGTATTTTATATTTTTACAACAGATTATTTGTATCATAAGCTTATGAGCAACTTGTTTTAATAAAATAATGAATATATGTCCATTTATGTGTGTTTGCATGCAGTTTTCCGACATATTTTAATTCTAGTGTAAAACCCAACATTGCCCTCTAAGAGTCGCTTCGAATGTTCAAAACGCTTGTTAAATATATTAAAATCGAAAAAGATTATTGCAATTGGGCTCTATGCGAATTAGAACATGGTCAGACCTTATATTTGTCTTCATTTTGTACCTCGCTATCGCTCGGTATAAAATATTGACAAATATAAGGTCTGCCTATGTTCTAATTCGCATAGAGCCTGCTTACAATAATCTATTTCTTAATTTGTCATTTTACTTACTTACTTAATCCTCTTTGTCTCCAGGGAGACACAAGACATGGTCATTTTGTGACATCTTTATTACTGAATTAAACAGATTATAAAATAATTGATTTTGCTTGTAAAAACATGACAGGTTTTTTATGCCCCCGTGAATTGGAAGATTCAGGGGGCATATAGTTTTTGGTCTGTCTGTCTGTTTGTTTGTCTGTTTGTCCACAAAAAACTTTAACATTGGACATATCTTTTGAATGGTAAGTAATAGGGCTTTCATATTTTGCATGTGTATTCCTTGTGGCAAGACCTTTCAAACGATACCAAAATTTTGGACCCCGTGACCTTGACCTTGGCACATGATGGACTTATAATAAAAAATAATAAACTTTAACATTGGCTATATCTTTTGAATGGTAAGTGATATGGCTTTCATATTTTGCATGTGCATTCCTTGTGG
>MJUU01040547.1:123538-151817 GCA_002080025.1 Modiolus philippinarum
CCCCCGTGAATTGGAAGATTCAGGGGGCATATAGTTTTTGGTCTGTCTGTCTGTTTGTTTGTCTGTTTGTCCACAAAAAACTTTAACATTGGACATATCTTTTGAATGGTAAGTAATAGGGCTTTCATATTTTGCATGTGTATTCCTTGTGGCAAGACCTTTCAAACGATACCAAAATTTTGGACCCCGTGACCTTGACCTTGGCACGTGATGGACTTATAATAAAAAATAATAAACTTTAACATTGGCTATATCTTTTGAATGGTAAGTGATATGGCTTTCATATTTTGCATGTGCATTCCTTGTGGCAAGACACGTTTAATTAGAACCAGAATATTTGACCTTGTGACCTTGACCTTGGCCTGTGAACAAGTGCATAAAAACTTTAACATTGAGTATATCTTTTGAATGGTTAGTGATAGGACTTTCATATTTTGCATGTGCATTCCTTGTGGGAAGACCTTTCAGTTGGTACCAGAATATTTGACCTCTTGACCTTGACCTTGACTTATGACCATATTTAAAAAGTTTTAACATTTGACAGTCTTTTGAATGGTAGTTGGCCAAAGGGAGATAAGTCAAATTGATATGAGGAATGTCTGCAATATTTTGATGACATGTTAAGTAATAGGGGTTTTCTATTTCAAAGGTGTATTTATGGTGATTTGATTTTTCAGTTGATTTCAGAATTTATATACATATTATTTTTTATATTTATACAAGCAATAAATTCATCTTCATGTAAAGATGAGAAAATGTTTCTGGATTCCTACCATAGACCATTATTAATATACATTATATATATCAGTGAATAGGGATGTAACTAAATCTATTAAATATTTAGCTAGGCTATGGAATAGCCTAGCTATATAGATAGTTCTTGGGGTGAAGTGAGGAGTACGCTTGTGCAGTGAGGAGAACGCATGCACAGAAGACTATTGACCAATAGGAATTTCAGATTCTCGAACATCAAAATGGCGTCCAGTTTCGTCCTGATAAAACGGGGCGGGGTTTAATTTTTCTGTTTCCTTGTGGAAGTTGAAAAGTATTCTAAACATTTACTATAGGTGGTACTGGGAACAGGTTTGTAGAGGATGATGGGATTGGTTTTGCAATATTGCTTAGCCAGATTTATAAATATAGATATGATAAAAAGAATAAGAACAGTAATGTATAAATTTAAAACCAGAAGTTAATAAATAAAGATGAGGTATTGTGCAATAATCAATAATATACAAATACTATAAAAGACTTTTCAATATTGTGTAAAACAATTAGCGTGATTGTAGTTTGTGGAGATACTTAGGCCCGGGTACTCCGGCAATGTAGAACGAAAGGTGGAAAGAGATAGAATTACGTTTTTTTGTGGAAGAATAAAGAGCTACCCTAGGAGAATGCAAAAAAACAAAAACAAACAAAAGCGCAAAACTACTTTGAGATGCTGTTGGCAACAAATTAGATGTTTGATAGAATCAGTGACTGTTTTATCACATGTGCAGATGAATAGAAGAAATTACAAAGAAGTACCAAGAAAGGCTTACTTCAAGTATTGATTTGAGTTTACAAATACATCATGAGCCACCACACCCTTGTCACTCAAACACGCAATTTTCTATCCAAGGCTATTCCATAGCCTAGCGTATCGTTTTTATTTCATGAAAATTATTTCATAAAAACCATTATCCGATTTATATCATCCACTTATGTTTATAAAGTCCCCTCGTATTTTCTAGTTTCTGATGTGGAAGAATGTAATGCATTTCTTCTGCTCTGGTTTTTACCCCCGCAAACAAAGTTTGGGGGTATATAGGAATCACCCTGTCTGTCTGTCCGTCCATCTGTCTGTCTGTCCGTCTGTCCGTCTGTCCACACTTCTCTTAAGCGCAACTCCTCTTAAACCACTGAAAGGATTTTGATGAAACTTTACACAAAGGAAGAACACTATATGGAGATGTGCATGAAGGAATATAATTATTGTCCGAAACCAGGAAGGGGAGATAATTTGACTTTGTTTTTTCATTGATTCCCTATTTATGGGTTACCTTGTAAGCGCAACTCCTCTTAAACCACTTGAAGCTTTTTGATGAAACTTTACACAAAGGAAGTACACTATATGGAGATGTGCATGAAGGAATATAATTATTGTCTGAAACCGGGAAGGGGAGATAATCTGACTTTTACTTTTCGTTGATTCCCTATTTATGGGTTACCTCATAAACCACTTGAAGGAATTTGATGAAACTGTACACAAAGGAAGGACAGTATATGGAGATGTGCATGAAGGAATATAATTATTGTCCAAAACCAGGAAGGGGAGATAATTGGACTTTGACTTTTCGTTGATTCCCCATGTATGGGTTCCCTCGTAAACTCAACTCCTCTTAAACCACTTGAAGGAATTTAATAAAATTTTACACAAAGTGAGAACACTATATGTAGATATGCATGAAGTAATATAATTATTGTCAGAAACTAGGAGGGGGAGATAATTCGACTTTGAGTTTTCATTGATTCCCTATGTATTGGTTACCTTGTATGCACAACTCCTCTTAATCCACTTGAAGGATTTTGATGAAACTTTAGACAAAGGAAGAACACTATATGTAGATGTGTAAAAATATCAAATAGGCTGAAAAAAGGTGTATTTTATATTTGTCTGATTTAGACAGAGTGTTTTCATTGGAACCCTTGTGAAATGTTCTTTCTTGAAGATTATATCATTGTGTCCATACTTGTATTGTGTCCACACTTGTACTGTGTCCACATTTGTATTGTGTCCACACCAACTTAAATTTGCACTTACCATATCGATTCAGGGTTCAATGAGCGGGGGGTATGTTTGGCTGCCATTTGGCGACAGCTCTTGTTTGAATAGCTATAAATAGATACTTCGGTACTTTGTTATTCTACTGTATTGATGAAAAAATTGAAAACACTGATAGGCAGAAAAACAATAAGTTAATTATGAATGTTTAGAAAAAAAGGGGGTGAAAATTGTTTCCTAATAACGCTTGGAAAATGATTGGAGGGGGTCATTTCAGTGACTTCTGTGTTTGCATCCAATTAATCATTCAGCATATATTATTCATTTATTCACTTTTGTTTTACAGGTATTTATATATGTAATATATATATATCAATGCTGAGGAATGTTACTAAAAATATCTTTGATTTCATTTCTTCTCCTCTGTGTATTCCTCCACTTTTGGGGAACCAGTATTGGTGATCCCTGGTGTAATCAAAGTACTGATAACACTGATAGACAGAACACAATGAGTTGACTATAAATGTTCCAAAAAAAGGGGGGGGGGGTAAATTGTTTTCTTAATAATGCTTGGATAATGATTGGAGGGATTCATTTGGGTGACTATTATAATATTATATAATGATAATTATGCCCCCGCCATTAGGCGACGGGGGCATTAAGTTTTACCCTTGCCGTACGTCCGTCCGTACGTACGTCCAAAATTTTCTTCAGAGATTTCTCAGCTTGTGTATGCAGGAATTATTTGATATTTGGTCTGAAGCTTTTGTATGATGAGTTGTAACGCATCTCCCCTTTTCAAGGTCGCCGCTCATCTACTTCCTGTTTGCCGATATATTTGTACGGCGGCGGCAACCGTGTCCCATGGACACATTTTCTTTTATTTTACAAATAATTTTACATAATTAATCTTCCTTTAAATTACTGAACCAGTTGAAGTGGAACTAAACCCTTATCAGAGTAAATTTTTCAAGAGATTTGCAGCCTTGTAATTGCTATTTCTATAAATAAAAAGTTAAATGCTACAACACAAAATTTACCTATTTTTTTTATCAGCTTTTGAAAATTCATACACATGTATCAGAATTAATTACAGTAGAAATTCAATGGCTCGAACACCCAGGGGACTGTGTTCGAGCAATCAAGGTTGAACTATGTTGAAACTTGAACAAAGGGACTAGAATAAGGGTTCAAGACATCCATGTTGTTCGAGTAATTGCATTTCAAGGCATAGAAGTTCTACTGTATATGCACAAATGTATTAAGTATTTTAAGCATTTTTGTCTCGCCTGCAACGAATGTCGCGAACCATAAATTCCATCGTCGTCGTCATAAACATTTGGTTAACCCTAATGTTAAACTTTTTTTGAATTTCAATAACTTTCTAAAATCTCGCTTAATAGCATTGAAATTTTGACACAATATTCAGTACAACCTCATTATTGAATCCCAAGTATAATTTTGAAAATTCCTATTTTTCCGTATTTTGCCATTGGTTAGACTTAGTTTTTTTTCAATGAAATATAATTTTTTAAATCTCAAGAAGAGATTCTATATTAATTTTATAAGTACATTATACTTACCACATTAACTTAATATTTAATATAGAATATGTTCGCGTTATATGTGTCTCAATTGCATAATTAGTGAGTTGAACTAAAAATAAACATCACGTGATGTACACAACTCACTTGGTCATGTGACTAGAATACCTGTATACGTAATTTATATACCTGTATCTAATTCGCGCCAGTCTAAAATTTTGGCGCTCCAAATATTTCCTGTGAAACAAAAGAAATTTATTTGGGGTGGAGGTGGTCTGTGGTAAGTATAATGTACTTATAAAATTAATATAAAATCTCTTCTTGAGATTCAAAAAATTATATTTTATATTAATTTTGTACATTATACTTACCACATTAACTTAATATTTAATATAGAATACTTACTGATTAACAAGCAGTATTCCTGGAGGCTGGATAAATTTCTTCCATCGAAGACATCCATACCATTTTCTTTTCAGCATATATTTAATTTTCTTTTTTTTTTTTTTTCTTTTTTCAATATTGAAAAATCTGTGATGTATATACATACATGCATGCAGTTCAAAAATAAACTGTTCATTGAAAACACCAATCCTGTACAACTAAAATGCTTCCACCGAATAAAAACAGCATGCAAATAACTTGTCTTCATTCTGTAAAAAGACATAAATAATGTTTATTACTAAACTTCTACTGTAAATACTTATGTGAATCTAAATCTCTTAAATAATGTTTCACAAAAGTAGACTCTGTTGCCCAATCTGCGGCTTCAATGATAGCTTTAGTTGATGCCCCATTGTATAGAGCCCAACTTGGTGCTATCGCCCTGGTTGAATGAGCCCTTACTTTAAAATTCTTATCTGTGTATGCCATTTGAACCGTTTTAACTATCCAACTAGATATAGTTGGTGCAGAGACTGGTTTATGAGGTGCATTCAAAGACAGAAATAGTTTACCCTTGTCTGATGAACTTAAAGTTTGTCTTAAAATCTTTGTTCTCTCCATATAAGTACATAAAGTTCTCTTAGGGTCTAACAATTGTTTTTCTGGAAATGAAGGTACAAAAATCTTCATTCCAAAATGATTTTGACGATCTTGTTTTGAGAGACCATGTCGAATAAAAGTAATTCCCTTCTCTTGAACCTTCATTGATTCGTAATCTATTCTAAGACTCTGTATATCACTGCATCTACGATATGTGGTCACAGCAACTAGAAATACAGCTTTGTATGTAACAGATTTTATATCCGAATTACTTAGAGGTTCAAAAGGAGCTTTTTGCAAAGCCTCCAGAACGATATCTAAATCCCATTCAGGAAGTAATCTAACTTTTGGAGGTTTAGATTGAAAAATACCTTTGATAAGCCTTGTGATGAAAGGATGTTTACCAACCGGGTTATTCTGATAGGGAGGTAAAACAGCCGAAAGCATCGAGCGATAACCAGAAATAGTTCTATATTGCAAACCTGACTCAAATAAGGAAGTTAAGAAATCTGCAATCTGATCTAAAGTTGCTGAATAGGGATTAATTTCCCTTTCACCACACCAGCTATTGTATGTCTCGAATTTTTTGACATAATCTTTTTGAGTACCTTTCCGCCATGAAGCGGTAAGTAGTTTTCGAGTTGATTCAGAAAAGCCCTCTGATTCAAAGTTTCTGTTGAGAGGAGCCACGCTGTCAAATTTAACATTTGGGGATTTGGGTGATAAATTCTTGTTTTTGGTTGATTCAGCAGATTTTCTCAAATTGGCAACTGAACTGGAGGAGCCACTAATAGTTCCAAAATTTGTGGAAACCAGTGTCTCCGTGGCCATAATGGGGCTATCAGAATTATTTTGCAATGGAACTGCCTCATATAGGACAACACTTTTGGAACAAGACAAATCGGGGGAAAGGCATATGCGAACATGTTTTCCCAGGATATCGTTAGTGCATCCATTGCTAAAGCACTCTGGTGTGGAATCCAAGAACAGAATATCTCCGTCTGTTTGTTCTCTGAGGAAGCAAACAGATCCACCATTGGATTTCCCCATAAATGAAAAATCTGATTGACAACTGTCCTGTTCAAACACCATTCTGTTGGACGAATTTTTACCCGACTCAATTGATCGGCTAACACATTTTTCTTGCCTAGAATATGGGCAGATTTCAGTACTATCCCTTCCTGAATTGCTATCTGCCATAATTCCCAGGTCAGAAAACAAAGGTTTGGAGACCTCGTCCCCCCTTGACGATTGATGTATTGAACTACGCTGGTATTGTCGCTTCTGATCAATACACATTTGCCCTTTAATTGGTATAGAAAGTGTTTCAGAGTCAAAATTACTGCCTTCATTTCTAAACAATTGATGTGCCATTGTTGCTGGTCCAAATTCCAAACCCCCTGAAAAATCTGTGACCCAATGTAGCCCCCCAAAACCCGTCTTGGAAGCATCTGTTGTGATCGTAACAGTGCTGTTTGGAGACAGTAAAGACCTGCCTCTCTGCGTGTTGGCTGAATTTAACCACCACAGCAGATGGGATTTCAGATGTTGTGTAAATGGAACTGGTTGTTCTAGATTTCGAGATATTGGTCTCCAAAAACTTAACAGATGGAGTTGAATTGGTCTCATGTGACGACGAACATTGGGAATGAGATCTATACATGACGCCATTGCCCCTAAAACCCTCAGATAATCTATAGCCTTTGCTTGTTTTTGTATCAGGATCTGAATCATAGAATTTAGATTGTTTACTCTCTCCTGTGTTGGAAGTACTAGACCTTTGTCCAAAAGGAACAATCCCTTCAAATATGTCACAGTTTGACTTGGAATCAGTGCAGATTTTTCTACATTTATGATGAAACCTAATGCAACTATCAGATCTAGGCATTTCTGACGATCCTGAATCAGTTGATTTTTGTTCTGATTCACAATTAGCCAGTCGTCTAGATTGACACAACAAGACGTATATTCTGAGTTCGCAGATAAGCTGCTACAACTGTTACCAATTTCGTGAAAATTCTCGGGGCAAAAGTTCCCCCGAAGCACATGACTTTCCATTGGTAGCATTGATTGTTTACACAGAACCTCATGTACTGCTTGTGATTGTGGTAAATTGGAACGTGAAGATATGCATCTGACAGATCCAGAGAAATGACCCAATCTTTTGGTTGCACTAGATTTATCACTTTTTGCATTGTGTCCATTTTGAAGTGAATTTTCTTTAATTGCCTGTTGAGGGGTTTCAAATTTGTCACTATTCTTATTTTGCCTGATTTCTTGCGAATAGGGAATAATGTACTGTAAAAACCTGTTCTTGCTTGGGGAAAGTAAATTTTCTCTATTACATCTTTTCTTAATAAAGTATTTATTTCCCCCATGAAAATATCTAAATTTTCTATTGAAATATAAGTTGGTTTTACACCTGTCCATAGAGGTTTCTGTATGAATTCCAACTTGTATCCCTCTTCTATTATTGAAAGCACCCACTTGTCTGTTGTAATTTTCTTCCAATTTTGAAGAAACAGTGACAGACGACCCCCTACAGGCACTTCCGGACACAACATTAAAGTATTTACTTCTGAGTCAGCTACTCCGTTTCTTAGGAATCCGTTGAAAAGATCCCCAGGAACTCTTGCCAGTAGCTGCTGACCTGATGTCATTCTTCTTGGCATCATTCTTGATCCCACCTGAGTAGTTGTTTCCATTCTTGAATTCACCTTGATTTGTTTGAAACCTTGCGGTTGTTCCTTTTTCTGTAATTGCAGAACTAGAAGCAACATTAACTTTCTGAACCTTATTAAAAGAGCCATTGTCTCTAGATTCAAAATCAGATTTACTTTTCCTAGAAAATTCTGGTATCAAATCAGATATCTTCTTTTTCTGACTTTTCCTCTTTTCTAATAAATTATCAAGATGACTTCCAAAGAGCCCATCTCCTGTTAAGGGTAAATTTTGCCATTTCAACCTAATATCTTTCAAGGTGGACAAACCTGAATCTTCTGCAGCCACCTTCCTTCTTATCATGTGCATGAAGGCCCCATTCCGACCTGTCAAATCTAAAGATTTTGTAGACATAGCAAAAACATCTCTTATGGTTTGACAAGCTTCATCCTTGTCTATGTCACCATCTTCTAAACCTTTCAACAATGATGCTAAAGCCTGTTGAATATATAAAATTGATATTATGGACATACGAGAAGACACTTGACCTTGGTATGCAAGTTTCTCAATGGTTTTGTAAGGTTGTGAAAACAAAGATCTATGGCTGTCCCAATTTTTAACAGCTTTGTCCCCATGTGTCCTTGACAACATAGTTTCTAACAAATCATCCAACGTAGGAACTGTCAAAAATTGTTCGGAACTCTCATGTAGAGGAAAGCATGATCTATACTCCTCTTTATAAGCGGTTAACCGATCAGGATTTGAGGAACGCCACGAGCCCTCTAATATTTCTACTTGTGCCTGATCCAGTACAAGCCCTAGGCTAGATTCATGTTTTTTAACCTCATCCTTGAAAACTTTAGACAAGAGATTTGCTCTTTTTACCTGATCTTCGTCAGATTTTTCTACGACTGTTTTTGACATCTTGTTCTGAGCCATGTCATTATTTGAGTCATTAGACACTATGTGTTTCAAAAATCTATCACTAGAAACTTCAATCCTAGATTTGTTATGTTCACTGTCTCTCACCGGGCTTTTCCCAGAGTTACTGACAGGGTCAAAGTCAGAGAAATCATTAGCATTGTCAAAACTATTTCTCTCCTCACGATTGACCTGAAATGATATTTCTGACCTCAAGTCAATATCATGTCCATGACTTATTCTCGGGGACCCTAGGTCCTCGTCTAAATTAGCCTCCAACGGAATCAACCGTTTTTGTGGTCTACGCTCCCTGTTAGGGACGTTATCCGTAACAGTTGAATCAGATCTAGGCAGAGCATTTCTCTCCTTATTCTGATTCAAAATATTGACAATAAAGTCAAACTTACTGTTTACATTGGATTCCAAAGCGTCCAGCCTAGCATCATACTGAGCCTGCATATCTGCTTTGGACAAACGTTTCTTCTTTCCCGTTCTTGTACCAGCCGTACGGGCACTTTTAACGGTTTTATCTGTTTTGCTGCTACTAGCCGCCATATCTTTCTGCGGGACTGTTACAATATTAGTAGACTCGTCTCAACTTCCGACTCTGCGGTATCCATAATATAAAAAAGGTTAGCTTCAAAATAAATTTGTATGTTGAAAGAAATGAGACACCTTTTCTCTTCAACGCAAAATTTTAGACTGGCGCGAATTAGATACAGGTATATAAATTACGTATACAGGTATTCTAGTCACATGACCAAGTGAGTTGTGTACATCACGTGATGTTTATTTTTATTTCAACTCACTAATTATGCGATTGAGACACATATAACGCGAACATATTCTATATTAAATATTAAGTTAATGTGGTAAGTATAATGTACAAAATTAATATACATTTTTTTTTTTGTTTCCACTATATCTCTATATCTCAACACCAACATGCAATAGAGGGATGATAATTGGTAAGTGATTACATCTATAGTAGTAACCAACATCCATACCAGAATTATGCCACCTTGACCTATATTTTCTGCATCAATGAATTTGACTAAATTTCACTTTATATAATATCAACAAAATTTAAACAAATTGGAACTTAGGAAATTTAATTTTGACACAGAATTGTTTCATGTAGTCTATAGATAAGCAATAATCTTTTAGGATTTAATTCTGGTTCCAACTTTGGTAAATTTCCTGAAAATGTCCAAGACTAACAATATTTGAAATGTTTGCATACAATCAAATATTTTAGCAATTATTCATACCAGACATAATTCTGAAAACCTAAGAATAAAAAATATGGTTCCAATTTTGGTAAATTTCCTGCAACTCTCAAAGACAAGCAGTTTTGGGGAATTCTTGTTAGCAACCATGCTTTTTTATTGAATTTTAGTGAAATCGAAAATTTTCTATTCTTAGATTTCAAAAATTTTGATTCCACTTTAGGTAAATTTCCTGATACTCTCAAACTGAGTCAAAGACAAGCAATTTTTTGAAATTCATGTTAGCAACCATGCTTTTTCGATGAGTTTTTGTCAAAACTAATATTTCCAATGGTTAAATTTAAAAAATTATTAGTTCCAATTTTTGTTAATTTCCTGATACTCTCAAAGACCAGTTATTTCTTAGAATTTTTAGTAACAACATCTTAATATAGACCAAATTATAATGAAAGCAGAGTGAGCAGGCGAGACACCAGGTTCTGCAGAACCTTTACGAATTATTATGCTTATTGAATAAATGCAAATGCAGATAAGAATACATTATATTAACATGTATTAATGTCTGTGTAAATTTGTATTATAGTCCATTGTGTATGACCTTACCGGTCTACTAGTTCCTATTGTGTAACCAATTTAACAATTTGAGTAAGCTGTACCTATTATTTTTATGACCAACTGGTATTGCTGGACTACAACATATATTGGAAAAACTAATCAACACAATCAGGATCCTTTTGAATTGTCCAACAATACTATTGTATATCAATCTGTTATGGCCTGGGGAGGTTTAAACTTGTTCTGTTGATGAAAATAGGGACTATAAATAGTTTACATTTAATGAAAAAATATTGTACTTTATTAAAATTCTTAAAATTACATAATTCAAAAATAAATATTGCAATATAAATAAAGGGAATTTGAATTAATTGTCATTTTTTGTTTCATTAATTAAATAGATTTATTTTTTATAATGTAATACTTTATCAAGGTAAAACCTCCCCAGGCCATAACAGATTGATATACAATAGCATTGCATTTGCGCCAATTTTTCAAAACTAGGGTATTGCATTTGCGCAACAAGCTTGCTGTTCATTTGCGCCATTTCTAAGGTAAAAAAATTTCAGGTAAAGTTTCAGGTAATATATAGGAAGGAAAAACAATAATAAATATACTATTAAATATTTTATATTTAATATATCATTTGGAAGATATTCAATATATTATTTTATATTAGATATTTACTATATCTAAGATATGCAAAATTTTCACTTCAAACATTGGTTTGGATCATATTTGTTTTATCAGCATGAAACAGGTTAAGTAGTGGAGGTTTTTATATTAAATAAGATTAATTTAATCCAAAGTGATATTTTCTTGGTTGTTTTTTATATTCAAAATATGTCTTTGGTACTTCTATACCTTTAAACACGATTGTTTGTACATTGTATAAATAGCATGATTAGCTCTTATAGTGATTATATTAGTTTTAGCTATTTAGTAAAATTTCTTGCTCCAATTTTTACTTCAGCCTCCCCATGGTGAGCAACTAAAACAGGTAATGCTGGCAAATAAAAGAGGGAAATACAAGTAAAAAGTATAAAAGTTAAAAGTATTTTTACTTTTATCTATACTATTTACCTGTATTTGGCGCAAATGCGCAGTTTTTATTTTGGCGCAAATGAAATACAGTTTGTGGCGCAAATGAAATATTTTTTTGGTGCAAATGAAATACTAATTAGCGCAAATGCAATGCACCGTTGTTGGACAATTCAAAAGGATCCTGATTGTGTTGATTAGCTAANAAAAGCAACCCACCAAAAACTTTTTCCAATCTATGTTGTAGTCCAGCAATACCAAGTGGTCAAAAAAATAATAGGTACAGCTTACTCAAATTGTTAAATTGGTTACACAATAGGAACTAGTAGACCTGTAAGGTCATACACAATGGACAATAACAATATTTTTGAATAGTTACCTCGATCGCCCAATCTGACTCTTTTAGGTACAGATACATGTAATTATATTTATGTTTTGATTTTGTTTCTAGTTATTAAAAATAGAATTTAATTTTCTATGTGTAATACAGAATATGTGCAATGTATACCAATTTTACCACTTGAATTTTTTGTAGGTGTTTGTTTCTGGTACAGAACCCAACAGTACCATGTGTAGATACCTCAAACCATTACTTGATATATTTTTCCAGTTATACTGTTTCACAAAGCAAGGCATTTCACATCTAAGGTATATATATATATATAAAGAATCTCATCCTTTATTTAAAATAGTAATTTAGATTTTCAATAAGTAAGCTGAAGCAATTTTATATAGCAATGCATTATACATTGTTACCCATGTGCTTTCACAAGAAATTCAATTTGCTATTAATAACATACATTGTACATGTTTATGTATATCTTGTTTAATATCAACAGTGCAGTATTTTAGCTACATTATTACCTGACCATGCTTGTCAAGACAAGACTGCTTTATTAACCTAAGACACATAGGTACATAACATATACAATACAAACAATATTAAAATATCAAACCTTAACACCAAATGTGTAATGGGACAAGCTTTAGAACTGAAAACTTAAATTTCTACAAGAAAAGCAAGGTTACATTCAACAGGGCATTATGTTTGGCCTTGCAATGGATATGATGCCATATACTCTAAGAGAGCATATTGAATATTATATCTAACATTCTGAAAACTAAGTTGGTAGTCTTTTAAAACCTACTTCCACAGCTACAGTAGCCAGATTTTGTGTCTTGCAAGGTGGAAATAGCCATTTTTTTTAATGAGTCTTTGGCAGAAAGAAAAGTAATTTAGTTATGTAAAAGGTAAATTTAAATCTGATAATTTAAAAAAACATCCCAACAGTCCTGTAAATGACACATAAAAGCAGATGATCCATGTGTATTGATTTTCCTCTCGGTAATGTATGAAATGTTTTGTATTTTACAGAAGTGCATGTCATGAGATTATAGTAACCAGTCTAAAACAGTACTGTAATGATGTCTCCCTGGAATGTCTACAATGTATGATAATGGTTGTTCCCCCTGTTGAAAACTGGAAATATTTACATCCTAATCTGATGTTTGCTGCTGGAAGTGATGGAGGGGTTGTTATTGTTTCTAAGCCAAAGGAAGGGTAAATTGTTATGTATATTTTTAACATTTCCCACCATTAATTTGGAATTTTACTTGCAAATGAGTTATTCCCTTCTTGTAGATAAAGTTATTACTATACCTAAGTATGCATTTTCTGTATAAATTGTTTATTGGATAAATTTACAATATTTTCTCATGTCACAAACTACATTGTATTTATCAGTCATTACCAGTAGTTTCAATGACTATTTACCAGTGATGAACTATTTACTGGTCTTTAATTAGGACAATGAACTATTTACAGATGACGTCACATTGATACATTTGCTTGTCAATACAATAAAATACTTATTTACTGGCTGATCATTTTTATGGTTTCCCTTGACACCAACTGTTTCCCTCCTCTTCATGTTGGGAAATAGCTGTGTCTCGGGAAATCATAAACTTGCTATTGTCCTGATAGCCAGCAAATAGGTGTACAATTTCTCTTTTTTTATACCCCCGCCTTAAAAGGTCGGGGGTATATAGGATTCCTCTTGTCTGTCCATCCGTCTGTCCATCTTTCCGTCCATCCGTCTTTCCCTCCATTGAAAAGTGAGTAAATGACAAATCGTAATTTTGAAAGATGGGTCAAAGGGTGCTCTCGCTAATCTGCCGGCTAGCTCAAGGAGACTAGTCTGCTGGTAAAACACTGTCGCACTACTGAAGAAGAATCATATTCAAAACTTCCCGAAGGATTTGGTCAAGAATCATCATATATTTCAGTAGACATTGGCAGTTTTAGTGAGAGGCCAGAATGTATGTAAAATTTTCAGATCACTAGATCTCAAAGCCAATTCAACAGATGCAAGCAGAATATCTTCTCAATATCCCCTATTGCGTAAAGAATGTAAGATAAGTCTCAGCTTTTCTGGATTTTTAATTAGTTTCTTGCACTTTTTAACAACATTTCCGTAAAAACGAGGATAAGAAATGTTTGCGAGTAACGCCATATTAAGATATCAAATATTCATATCTGTTATAAAACTTCTGAAATGTATTCGACAGCTTATGAAATCTGTAACCCTTTTGTAAAGGTTTGTAAAAAAAACTTAATATGTCCTCATGCCTCAATTTACTCTGTTCAAACTTGTGGGATTATATTATTCTGAGCTTCACATAGCCTTGTTATTATCTGAATTTATGTTTTCATTTTCAGCTATAGAATGCCAGAGAAAATTAAGAGAGAAGCAATGATAGATATACTAAAAGACTTACAAAGACATGGTTTAACTGGAGATTTCTTCTTATTTATGATGAAAGTAAGAGTCAATAGAGGTTACTCTCCATCTAGTAAATATAAAGGATATATTGCTTCTGCATATAGAAACAGATGACTTTGCAGACCAGTTTCAGTCCCTCAGGGACCTTCTTATGGGGAAAAACTGTCACATTTTTTGTAAGCTAACCCTATCCACTTTAGCCTTATACAAAATCTACAATTAAGAAGTGAGACTTAAGCACAACTTCTACCATTAATCTGAAAACTTCCCATTGTCAAATTTGAAGGTAATCACTTAAACATAGACAGAAGAGTACATGAACTGCATGTAAGGAAAAGGTCCCTTAGATGATGTTGTCATTAGAGCAAAACACTCAAGGAATCGGGAGAAATTCATGCATGGAAAGTTAACAAGGCTGTAGCATGGATTATTGTTTTAGATCTCCCATATGTAAATATATATATATATATATAAAAAACGGTCTATGGTAGGAACCCAATGGGGTCAGAATTGGAGACATGAATATCGAGATTGCCTTCCCACCGAGGGATTTGCCTGTTCTTCGAATGCACAGACATTACAGACAGATTCACTGCTCCCGCCATCTCTGTTTGAGACCAAAGGGATGTAAAATAGAGTGAACCACAAATTTGTTTTGACACGTAATATGAGACTTAAGTATATTAATTAACTGAAATTTGATAAGGTCTTTGGTGGTCTAGTGGTTGGGTATCAGACTCTCAACCCTTAGAACCTTGACAGAGGGGGTTCAAATCCCATTGGAATCAACAAAAATTTAATATTTAATATTAAAGACTCAGACTCAGACTCTGGATCTGGATTGATAAAAATCGATGAAAAATACATCACTGGGAGATGATTCAAGCCAAATTGATTGATTTCATTTAATTTTTTTTTTTCAATCAAGTACCCAAAATTGCAGTTAATTTATCTTCTGCATATGGCCATTTCGACAACAAATGTCTTGTCAGTGCAGATTATATCAAAACAATTGGAATACCGAATAAAAACGAAAGATTTCTAAGTGTCATTTTCAAAAAATTGAAATAGCCCACATTTTGAAATACAATTATTCATTGAAATAATCTAGAATAATCTGAATGGTTTAGATAAGACATCTACAAAAAATGAGAGAGAGGATTACAGGATCCTCCAGTTCAGAAAAGTTAAACTGTATGAATTAACAGTTCTGAAACTGCCTATGTCCATAAATTATTATAGATATAGCATTTCACATACTTTCATCTGTTTATTCAGCATAAAGTTCTCTGTCCATATCTTTTAAGGTATCAGGTGAAAAGGGTCTGTAAGTCTCGTCATGTGACACCGAGAAATCACGATAAAATTGCAATTTGAAAACGTTTCCCGCCAAAGTATGACATGGCAGCATTATGACGTCCCAATTTTGTGCTTGAAACGTCATATGTTGTTGTTAAAAATGTAATTTCCAGGTACAAATTATGTGCCCAGAAGTTCCAAAATTAAACGAGACTTGCAGACCCTATGGTGAGCTTTTGTACACTGGTGCATTTTTTGATAGTACTAACATATAGTAAAAAAACTTTTGGATCACCTTTTGTTCTTATGTGACTTATGCTTGTAAAAACCATATCTGAAATATTAAAATCCTCCAATTGTTGTATTAAAAAGTTTACTTTGTCTGAAGATGTTCCAGATAAAAATACCCCTCTTTTCATTAATTCCATGTATGAGACTCAGGTTAAGACTATGTTATGGTTGAGATTTGGGATTCTATAATATTGGTGATTCGTGGATCTGTGATTTTTACTTTGTGGGTGTGTATTGACGAGTTAATAGTTTAATGCTGTTTCTAAAACTAACTTAATCAAAAATTAATCAATGATGTTGTTTGTGACTGCTATACAATAGATATATTATATCTGTACGATAAAATCATTTTAATTGCTGGTGTTTGCATGGGATTGCAGCCCTTCTTGTTTATTTTATTGGATAGAAATAGAAATTGCATTTCATTTTTTGATGTATTCAGTTTTGTTGATGCTGTAATACTCAGATAAATTCAAAAACATTATATAAAGCTAAAAATGAGATGAAGTACAGAATGAGTATTTAATTACAGCATAAAATATGATTATAATCATAAAATTCTTATTTTGTGTAGTTTTATGTGGTTGTAAAAGACTGTCTGTTTGCTCATTGAAACATGAAGTGCTACCTAATACTTCAGACCTCTTTTACACACCAATGAAACTACAAAAATTTAACTATCAATTATTAAATGAGTCATCACTTCTGGGCAAGATCTCTTGTACATGTACTTGCATATGTGTATTTTATAGTATAGTGTTTTTCTCTTTCCATTGTGTTTCAATGTGGATACATCATAGAAAAACGTTAAAAATCTAAAAAGGTAATAACTTAATTATGTTTGCTTGTTACAGGAATTAAGTGACATTATAAAAGTGGAAACAGGAAACACTGATATTAAGTTTCATGATGGGAAGAATTTCCTGGAGGGAAATGATTGGCAGAATGAAAGAAAAATCAGCATCTTACATCTACTGGCCAGTTTATGTGAAACCATAGGTCCCTCTTGCCTGAAAAACACACAACAAACCCTGGATTTTGTTGAGGTGAGTAGTTTGTGTGTAGCACTCTGAAAAACTTGCCTGCTATCCTCTTAGCTGTGCATTATGTCAAAATAAATCTTCAGTCTTGTATTCATAATGAAAAAGCGTGTCCTTACCACACTGTGTATATTGTAAAAAGTATTTTTTTTATTGTCCAAACATTGCTGAAATGAAATGAACACCCAACATGAATGTGTGCATTATCACAAAATGTATTCTGGTCTCATTCAAATATGTACATTCAAAATAAGTCCTCTTTCTGCTGAAAAATCAGTTGTCACTATGCTCAAGTGCATACATTATGTCAAAGGTTGTTCTCATGTGTAAATAAGTATGTCTTTATCTCGCTCAAATGTGTACATATGTAAAAATGTGATATGACCCAAATCAAATGTGAACATGTCAAAATGTGATATGACCCAAATCAAATGTGTACATATGTCAAAATGTGATATGACCTAAATCAAATGTGTACATATGTCAAACCTCATAAACCCACTCAAATGTGTACATTTTGTCACAATGTGAATATTATGACAGTTGTGTTTTAATTTGTTTCATCATAGTAAACAGATGAAATAAAGCCATGATTACTGAGCATAATGTCAAACAAAACTGATAAATACATTGCAGATTTCAATTTTCCAATGGGTTTGATAGGATTGTAGCTTCAGTGTATTTTCAGAGAAAATCAAAAAATGGACATTACATTATATGTTCATGATGATGTTATGACTTTCTAGAGCTTGAATGGATTGCTTTGAATATGCAATACAAGCAAAATCTTTGATACTTAAGATAAAGATTTTTGCACACCTCTTCCAGCTTTGAAAAATGGTATTGAAATGCAAATGTTTAGCGAGTGATTTTTCTTGTCTATTAGGTGGGAAGAATATTTGCAAATTGGACATTACAATGAAAGTTGATCTCTTTATATTTGTGTTATAACTTTGACTTTGGTTCTAGGTAACACTAGAGAGAGCAGTACAGATAATAAAGTCCTGTGATGATGAGGCTACATCTTTATTTGAGAATGAAACATTAACCATGGCAATGGGTTTGCTGACATCTGTTTTGACTGGAGGCTTACAGGTTTGTTAAGTATAAGTAAGAAATTCTGCATTTTATGTTTTGGGTTTAGGCTATAATCAAATAATTCCTAGATTCTCATCCATTTTTTTTAAAACATAGGGCAGGCATGCAAATTTTATTTATATTTTTTGATCAAATTTTGTGCAAAATGCTGACATTTTAAAAGAAATTTACCCAAAGAAGCCAAAACTCAAAAAAAAATTTCTTAGTCTGGTGAAAAAATTGGGGCGGGCGGGGATGAGGATCTATTTTTTATTATGGCCTAATAGTATCCATTATCTATAATTTTCAACCTCAACAAATAATGTAATTACAAGTGTTTTTTTATATGTAGTAATGTTATTAATGTAGACAATAATGCATAATAGTGTTTGAAAATTTTATCCTCATCAGAAAAGAAATTTTATTTTTAGAAATGCAAATTTTAAAGGAGGCAACAAAAGAGTTCATTGTCATAATAAAATTGACACCAGGCTTTGCCTCCAAATATGATTCAAAGTGGTTTCCGTATGCCTTCAGTGACTGTATACCTTTGTCAGAAAAGAGGTGTCCTTTGTTGATCCTTATTTTCATCTATCTGGTCTATTTGATATTTAGATGATTATTTATCATGATAAGCTTTCCTGTTCCACAGTTATTGGTTTTGAAATATTGGACATTTCAGTTTCAGTGAAGGTATCATTACTAGATCATATAAACTCAAACTTTCAACGATTCTCTTATCCGGACATATGGGCATTTTACCTAATTAGGCAGTGAAAAGATCAATATTTTACTATGTATCTATGTAACTTCAACTTTGTTTTATTCATTCATTTTTCAAGATATATTAATGAAACTCAGAATATATATTTAAAACGTCAATATTAATCTCATATCCGAATTTCAAGATCATAGTTATTGTAACAACAAAGATAGGGCAATTTGAAAATTGTTTTTTTTACATAGATTATTTAGATAGACATCAATTGTTTCACCTTGCTATATTGGGGTGCAAGATAAAAATTCCCTGATCAATCCAGTACTGTAATGTCATGTGGATAAGAGAATTAACAGCCAATAAGTACTCATGTTCATATTTCTCAGCATTCATTTACAAGAGTTGTTATTATACCCCCGCTACATAGTAGTGGGGTATACTGGTTTACCTCCGTTTGTTCGTTCATCCCTTCGTTCGTCCATTTGTTCCTCTGTCCGTAACCACACTTTTCTCAGCAACTACTTTACAGAATGAAATCATATTTTGGCAAAAGCTTTCTCATGATGGTCCGATATGTATATACAGATATCAAGGTTACCGCATAAGTACTTCCTGTTTGCCGAGACTTCATTGTTTTTTTATTGTTGTACAGCATATGGAATTTTTCGTCACATTTTTTTCTTAAACTGTAAGAGGGATTCAATTGTTGTTATGTACAGAGCTTCCTTATGGTCCAATATATTATGTATTCTGATTTCAAGGTTACTCCATAAGCACTTCCTGTTTGCCGAGACGTCATTGTTTTTCATTGTTGTACAACATATTCCCCCCGCTACATAGTAGTGGGGGGTATACTGGTTTACCTCCGTTCGTTTGTTCGTCCGTTTGTTCGTCCATTCGTTTGTCTGTCCGTAACCACTCTTTTCTCAGCAACTACTTTACAGAATGAAATCATATTTTGGCAAAAGCTTTCTCATGATGGTCCGATATGTATATACAGATATCAAGGTTACCGCATAAGTACTTCCTGTTTGCTGAGACTTCATTGTTTTTTTTTTATTGTTGTACAGCATATGTAATTTTTTGTCACATTTTTATCTGAAACTGCAAGTGGGATTCAATTGTTGTTTTGCACAGAGCTTCCTTATGGTCCAGTCTATTGTGTATTCGGTTTTCAAGGTTACGTCGTAAGCACTTCCTGTTTGCCAAGACTTCATTATTTTTCATTGTTGTACAATATATGGAATTTTTCGTCACAATTTTTTTCTGAATCTGTAAGTGGGATTCAGTTGTTGTTTTGCACAGAGCTTCCTTATGGTCCAATCTATTGTGTATTCGGATTTCAAGGTTGTGCATTAAGCACTTCCTGTTTGCCGAGACGTCATTGTTTTTCATTGTTTTACAATATATGGAATTTTTAGTCACAATTTTTTTGAAAATGTAAGGCAGATTCAGTTGTTGTGCAGACAGTTACAGTTTAACATGTTTTTACTAGGATTATATCACTGTGTTTATACTTGTATTGTGTCCACACTTGTACTGTGTCCACAACTGTATTGTGTCCCTATACAATTAAATTTGCATGTCACAGTGATTCAGGGTTCAATTAGTGGGGGTATATCAGGCTGCCATTGGGCACCAGCTCTTGTTCCCCCTATATTAGGCAAGCTATTGGTACTCAATTATATCTAAACAAGAAGACATAAAAACATATTGAATGAATAGGCTATATTCCGATTTACAGATGTAAGCCTGCTTTTGATTGGATGATGTTCCTTGAATGTCAACATATATTCGGAAAAGTGCCAGGTAATATAAGTTGACATGGAAATTGGCAACATTATTACATGAAAACAACATGGTGAAATTGATAAGAGTAACATTTTTTGCAGATTTCATTTTACAAGGGCTGTTTATCAGAATGTAAAGGTAATTCAGGTTACAGACGGGGTATATAGCGTGACATACCCTGGATTTTTCGATTAGTGTCTATCCAAAGGATACATCTATCCTATGTTATGACCCAGGTGACCAACCTCACGCAATCAAACATTAGTGATCATACCCATGCTAAAAGAATCATTTTCTGGAAACCTCGTACACATCTTCCTGATCTCATAAAAAACTCTGACACTCAATAGTCTATTTTCATTGAACATTAATTTGATTGCCCGAACTTTTCAACACTTAAATGGTGCCCGAATTCGTTAATTAATCACAGAATGAATTTCCCATTCATAAAATTTTGTGTGTAGATGTATGAATATGGAAGACCGATGCCTTTATTTACATTTGTATGAATGGCATAAACGTACTTCCTTGAACTGTCAGTGAAACGATGTGGCTGTTTTGAAATGAATCATAAAAGAACAATGCATTGGAAATAAAAAAGCAAATTCATTAGCCATCGAGAACAACAGTCCATTATTTACAATCTATGGAAGATGTAATGTTTTTTACATTTCTAGTTATCAATGAATGGAAAAGTACGGCTGTTCCACATTGGCTGTTCCATTGTACTTGTTGCGATTGTCATTTTGCAGTGTCTTCTCCGAGGTCCGCGTTCGGTATACATGTAATGGCAGACTAAAAACAAAATACTGAAGAAGTCGTACATTGGTAAATATACATAATTACCTGGAAACAGTTGTCAAGGTGCGTATTCCAAAACAGACGACATTTCGCAACGATAGTGTTTAGAATTGACAAAATTCGAAATAGGATCAGGCAGGACTGTGGATCTGTTGATTGCTGTTCCTCGAACAATGTTTAGTCCAGGGTGTTGCGTGTTAATTGCCGTTGATCAGAGTTTGGTCAAACAAAACTTGAGATAATGTCATTTGAGTATTTACAATGCATAACAGTCATTTTTCAATTGCATGAGAATGTATAGCATAGCGCGAATCAAGATGCATTGTTGCACAAAGAACTTGGCACAGATCATCGTTACATGTCTTCGTGTGTTTCTTGGACGAATTATTTATCTCCATAAAGAGCAGGGTATTGTTGCTCAGGTCTTGTCAGCATTCACAAACTTCCAGGGCTCACCAAACTGGGCGATTAGGGCGATTAAGTCGCCCTTTTGTGCCTCAAGTCGCTTAAAGTTGCCCCTAAAAGTGATTCCAAGTCGCCGGAGCATTTTGACACTTCTAATTATAACCCTTTCTATTTCCGGTAACAAGGAAGTAAATTGATGAGATTTCTAATGCTTATTCCTGTGTTTGCAAAGCTCAAAGAT
This sequence comes from Modiolus philippinarum, assembly GCA_002080025.1. Classification (NCBI taxonomy): domain Eukaryota; kingdom Metazoa; phylum Mollusca; class Bivalvia; order Mytilida; family Modiolidae; genus Modiolus; species Modiolus philippinarum. Next base: position 145,684 of record MJUU01040547.1, read on the forward strand.
TGTTTNCAAAATTCTTTGAATATTTGTCTCTAATGGTTTGATTGCCATTGATTGGCTGGTGTGATCAAATGAAGATGGCCACCAGTAAATACTTGCTGACTGTCAGAAAGGCATGTTTTCTTGATGAGCGAAACATGATTTTTGTACCTTTCTTGGTTTTGATTTCATCATTATAATTAGACCCACATGACACAAACATGTAATTATTCATATCATACATGGACAGTATACATAAAATATCAATATAGATACTGATCATTGCCATCATAGACACTAATCCACCAGTCCCTCTGGGACTTTGATTAGTTATATTTCCTGAGCGAATTTCAACAAAATTTTAATTTGTTTTAGTTATATCAAATAGAAATTTTTAAAATTTGGTATATAATTAGCTAATATAACTGCCTTCAATTTGTATGAAAAAATTTGGGATCACAGAACTTATTTTTTAATAAATGGCAAAAAAAAGATATTTTCCTATTATTTCAATACAAATTATCTCCCCTTAGTAGAACAGGAGTTTGATGAAAGGGTAAAATATACTGCATGGTTCCCCAATAAAAGTGGCTTGTTTGATCAAATTTAACTATTCTAAGACATCCTAAATCATTTTGCAGTGAATTCCATTTATTGTGAGATGCGCTAGAATGATGGTCTTTAAACTCCCCTACTACCTTAAAGCTGTATTTTTGTTCTACGCACTTTTCTTATTTAAATGAATTTATATTAATATTCAGTTTTATTATTTTTACCAGTGTAATGAGGATGATAGAAATCACATGAAGAAGATGTTACCATTATTAGAAAGTCTTGTTGATAATCATCCAGACACAGAAGTACAGGAAATGGCTTCTGACCTTAGGGTTGCTATAGCAACACATGGTGTTGTATGGTCAGAAAGACTTTCAAAACCTCCTAAAGATAAACAGGTTTGTACACTTGTAAACTTGTACTGTTACGAGAAGCTTCAAAAGATATATATGGCTCTGACTGACATGTTAAACAGAGGAGGAAACATGTGGAAAATAACTTATTTTTGCTTAGTTTGTATACATTGGGAAAATCAGTTTATTCTGGATATGAATTTTCCTCACAGAGGTCCTTGTAATAAGTTCTGATGAACTTTTTTAACAAAGATCAGTGTTTTTTGTAATTTGGGATGAGCTAGGGAGGTGGTGAAAGGAAAAAGGAAAATAGTAAGAATTCATAATAAATAAACATAAAATATGCTGTGTTTTGCTACAGGATCAGACATCTTTTGTACAAGATGTAAAACTAGCAGTTTTCAATTAATTTTTTCCTGCTCATTTTGTGTGCTACATTTATATTCTGCATACATTGATGTCATTGTATTTATTTTGATTTTTCAATTCAATGACTTTGATATCTTATACTTATTGAAAAAAAAATTGTAATATTTTTTTTTGGTTTTTTGTTAACGCATGGAGATGATCATTAGAAAGTCAATACATGTGACTTCATCTCCCACAGGTGAATGACTAATCAGAATTAGCAGATAATTGTATTGTATTTTAAGCTTTCCAGATAAAAATTGTTGATTTTACTGTCACAAATTGAGTACCCAGTAGATTATGTAATGGTAGCTACGTAGAAATGGTGACATCACAATTAAAAATTTAGTTGAAATGAACATGAATACCACGATGTAATGGAATCCACGATATTATGAGAACCTACTATACTTTCTAAATTCTGAAACATACATGTATACTGAAAGCTCATATTATGGTGGTGCATAGCTACATAGTAACAGTGACCTCACAGTTAAAAATTTGGTTGAAATGAACGTGAACACCACAATATAATGTATCTGGTTTATTGGCTGGATAATTAGTCCCCTACCGGCTTCGGTTTGCACTCCGTCAGTCTGTCAGTCTGTCACACTCAGTTTTCCAGACTTTTTTCCCATACTATAAGAGATATTTATCTAATATTTGGTATTTAAGTCTGCCACCATGAGTTACAGATCAAGTTCGAGTTTGGTTCCCGTTCATTGATTTTGGATGGAGTTATGGGCCTTTGACAGAAAAATTTGGTAAAATATAGGTTTTCAGGACTTTTTTTCTAAAGCGTTCCAGATATGAAGCTAATATATGCTATGTGAGTCTACCACTATGAGTTTCAGATCAAATTCGAGTTTGGTTCCGGTCCATTGACTTGGAAATTTTGGTGAATAATAGGTTTTCCGGACTTTTTTTCTCAACCGTTCCAGATATGAAGCTAATATAGTCTACCGCTATGAGTTACAGATCAAGATTTAGTTTTGTTCCGGTCCATTGATTTTGGACGAAGTTATGGGCCTTTGACTTAGAAAATTTTGGTAAATTATGGGTTTTCTGGTGTTTTTTTCTAAACCGTTCAAGATATTAAGCTAATATTTGCAATGCGAGTCGACCACTATGAGTTACAGATCAAGTTCGAGTTTGGTTCCATTTCATTGATATTTGACGGACTTATGGGAATTGGACATAGAAAATTTTGGTAAAATATAGGTTTTCCGTACATTTTTTTCTAAACCTTTTCAGATATTAAGCTGATATTTGCATTGTTAGTCAACCACTATGGGTTACAGATCAAGTTTGAGTATTGGTTGGGTCCATTGATTTTTGATGAGTTATGGGCCTTGGGCTCTGAAAACTTTTCTTCTTCAACCTTTTTTGCTGGTATAACAAAGAATTATTCCACCGGTAGGGGACTTCTGTATTGCCTTGCAATACGATCCACACTTGTTTTACATTAAGTATTATTCAGTGAAATCCATTGATATACATGTTAGTTCAACAGAAGTAAAAAGAAATCGCTCCAAGTAAACTGACTACCTCACAATACTGCTTGTATGATGGACTATAGTATCAATACAGGATTAATGTTATTGCCAATGTTATACAACTCTGTTAAAGTTTGTTTTCAAATGAGTTGAAAATGTTCTTCATTTATCTGTCATTCAATAAATATTTTCACCAGCTAAAGAGGTAACATTGTGAGTTAGGCTGCAAGCAGAAATCTATTATACGATAAGGTGAAGCAGCATCGTATAATAGATTTCTACTCGTCGCTTAACTGGCAATGTTAGCCCTTTAGCCAATGATAATTTTGTTGTCTTCTTTTTGGCCTTTCCAGGAGTTTCTTTTCTACTATAGTGACATAATGATAAGTGTCTTATATACATTTAAATTATATCACACATATTTGCTTCCATATTTGTGCATGTTAAAAATAGCCAATATTGCACAACTATTTAAAAGAAGATTTTACTTTTATGCTGTACATATACATGCTTAGTGTAACATTGTTGCGAAATAAAACACTTTAAAATCCATCTTTAATACATCATGAATTACCTTTACAAATTACCATTATGATTGCAACAGATACACAAATAAACATAACCTATCAATCAGTTTGAAGAGGCGGATCTTTGGGGGGGGTACACATACCAACAAGAAATATAATGTCCTTTTATGAGGAACAAGAATTTAAAATTTGACCTGCACGTTGCTTTTTGTACCATTTTCAAGAAACATAGCTAATAATGACCTTCCGGCATGACAGCATGTGAAATAAAATCGGCAAACACATTGAACAAAAAATTACCTTGTACAAGCCCCAAAAACACATGTGCACATCAACAAAGGGGTACAATAATTTTTCACACAGAAACACTGTAGATTGTAAGTATTGGATGAACCAATCGCCATTTACAGAAACTTTTACAAAGAAGTCAAATTTCTTGTCTTTCTTCCAAAGGAGTCTTTTGATATTTATGAACATACATGGTTGGATGTAGTATCATAACCAATTAAAAAAATCAAGTAGATGTATACTGAACACAACACTGCTTTCACTTCATGATCAAGTTCAAGTTCATGTTTCACTAATAATTTCATTTACATGCAGCTTCATGTACTTCTGTTATTTGATCTATTACAGGAATCTTCAAAAGACAATAAGGACACACACAAAGAAAAATCAAACTGTAAGCCTTTGATAGAGGTTATTGATGACCAGAAGGATACACAAAAGACTGCGTCTGCTGAAGAAGTATATAAACAGGACATTGGAGTTCAAGTTATGTCATATCAGCAGGCATTGAAAGAAATGTGTGATCCTTTGTTGCCAGTCAGAGGCCATGCTCTAATAACATTTTGTAGGCTTATTGAAAACAGAGACAAAGAGACCATTGAAAAACAAGAAGTTGTGCTGAAGCTATTTCAAGAAAATCTGGATCACAAAGATTCTTATCTTTATCTTACATCAGCTAGAGGCTTGGCCCTTTTGGCTGATAAATTTCCAGACAAAATTATACCAAAATTGGCATCAGAGTTTGCAAATTTTGACAAAATGGAAAGAAGTAGTGATCTGAGAATAAAATTAGGAGAAACTCTGCTGCAGTCTACCAGAAAGTTGGGTATGTATTTTCTTTTTCTTCTGTAAATGGTGATTTACGGTTGGAGATGACCCATAAAAGATCGGTGCATATGACCTCATCTCCTACAGGTAAATGACCAGTCAGAATTAGGAGATAACTGTATCGTATTTTAAGCTTTGAGGATGTAATTGGTAGATTTTATGGTTGCAAATTGAGTTTATCTAGTGCCGTGTCAGATATTTGCGACATTAAAATCAAGAATTACATCCGCAAAGCTTAAAAATAAAATAATACAGTTATCTCCATTCTAATGCAATAGCTTGAAAAACATTATTTTTTTGCATTATTTTAATCTAAAAGTAGAATTCAGAAAAAGTCCATGAAACTTACAAACGTCTTTGCCATATAAACAATGTGACGTCACACAAAAGCTTAAATTGTGAAACATAAAAACAAGAAGTTTTCACAGGTACTCTAATCTTCAGTTTCTAATGAAATTCACTAAAAAGTGTATAGAAGGTAAGCAGCATGAATATTTGGCTTGTTCTTGAATGAATTACTAAACTGAACGTCAACAGAAACACAAATAATTGATGATCACATGATAGCTACAGCTGAACTTAAAGCAACTTCTAATTATAAAAGCATTCCTACTATGTATTGGCTTCCTAAACTACACAAAAATCCTTTCAAATTTCGTTTTATTTCGGCATCAAGTAAATGTTCAACTACACATATTTCTGTTTTATTGACCAGTGCATTTACTACCATAGAAAATCTCATCATCAACTTTAGCAACAAATGTTATGAATACAGTGGAATTAACTACTTTTGGAGTTTTAAAAATTCGGTAGAAGTTTTGAAAAGACTTCGATCTTTTAATGAAGCATACACCTCCGTCGATAGCTATGATTTTTCTAACCTCTATACTACATTACCGCATACACTCATCAAAGAGAAATTTTCGTATTTGATCAAATGGTCCTTTAAAAAATTAGGATGTATGTACATTTGTTGCAATACATTTAAATCGTTTTTCAGTGACGACAAACATGACAAATATACCAACTGGACTTGTCAGGATATGATGAAAGCATTAAATTTTCTTCTTGATAATATTTTTATTCGTTTTGGTGATACAGTCTATCAGCAAAAAGTAGGTATTCCTATGGGTACCAACTGTGCACCTTTTATAGCAGATTTATTTCTTTATTGCTACGAGTCACAATTCATGGCAAAAATTCAAAAAGACCCTTCTAAACAGCATTTAGTGGATAAATTTAACAATACATATAGATATTTGGACGATATTTTGGCTTTAAATAATTCTGAATTATCTAAATTTACAGATGAAATTTATCCTGCAGAACTTACTTTAAATAAATCCAATAGCAGCAGTGATTATACTCCCTTTCTTGATCTTGATATATGATATATCAATAAATCAAGGAAAGTTAAACACTAAGGTTTATGATAAAAGGGATGATTTCTCATTCCCTATAGTAAATTTCCCCCATCTCGACGGCAATGTTCCGTTAACCCCTTCTTACGGGGTCTACATTTCACAACTTGTTCGATATGCACGAGTATGTAGTAATGTTTCTGACTTCAACGACCAAAATCTTTGTCTCACTGAAAAACTTCTGCATCAAGGGTTTAGATATCATAAATTGATAAAAACATTCTCTAAATTTTATTATAGATACATTGACTTATTAAGAAAATTTGGTTCTACATGCAGGGC
>MJUU01040547.1:158522-186592 GCA_002080025.1 Modiolus philippinarum
GATTTGAAATTTGGTCTGAAGCTTGGAAATGATGAGTTGTATCGTGTAAGCAATTTTCAAGTTTGTCGGGTGCCCACTTCCTGTTTGCCGATACTTTGAATTTTTGCTAAAAACCAAATTTTCCGTCAAAGATTTCTTGGCTTCTACTGAAGGGAACGATTTGAAATTTGGTCTGAAGCTTGGAAATGATGAGTTGTATTGTGTAAGCAATTTTCAAGTTTGTCGGACATCCACTTCCTGTTTACTGAGACTTTGAATTTTTACTAAAAACTAAATTTCGGTCACAGATTTCTTGGCTTCTACTGGAGGGAATGATTGGAAATTTGGTTTGAAGCTTTGAAATGATGAGTTGAATTGCAAAAGTGGTTTTTCAAATTTGTCGATCAACCACTTCCTGTTTGCCAATACTTTTACTTTTTACTATAAACCAAATTATCTTCATAAGATTTTTAGACCTGTATCAACCTGGAATGATTTGATATTAAGTCTGAAGCTGAAAAATGACATGGTTTGGTAAAAATTCAAGAATTCACTGTATCCAGCAAATTACTGTATCAACACATTTGTGTCAAACAGAATGTGAATCCCCACTTACCTCAATTTTACTTTTGCATGGAATTTCAGGATCGAAATTGCGGGGCCCTTCCGACAACACCAGTTTCGACATGCTCTAGTTTCTACATTCTGTGCAACTGTGCAACATGATAAATTGAAGTGAGTGCTCGAAGATATCGCGTCGAGCAGTCTTTGAGTATCTATCCAGAGAACTGGTTGATTCCATTAGTTTTCGTTGGATTCGCGATACTAGTATTTTATTTTCGTGTCATTTCTGTTTCTAAGTATCATCTTTGTTGTTTCTATTTGTGTTTTCTCGTTATTGCCAAGTTTTGTTTTGTTTTTGATTTCTTGAATTTTCCTTCTTGCTTGTTTGTTTATGTATTAATTTGGTAATGTAACTGAATAACATAGAAAACATACAGAAATTGTAGAGATTAGTAACATGAACATTTAAGTGTTATTAAATGGGTATTTTTGTATAAATATGTCCAAATAGAGGAGTATTTGGGTTGAGGTCACCTCGGCATTGTCGTAGTCCAATATAGGCGATCATCACTCAAAACACTGGACATCATAGAGGATTAATACAAAAATACACATTTGATAGTACTATAATATTAAATACGCTATCAAAATATATATAATTTTTGAAGAAACTTTTTCATACATCTGGTTTCTTAAAAACATGACGGTAGAAATCAAAGGGAAAAAAACAAGAAAGTGTATGATTGTTTGATTCTCTCTGGTTTATAATCAGGTTTTTATTAAAGGTAATTGGACTTCAAATCTGAGAAATGAACAATCAACAGGGATTAGTTCAACCTATGTTAATTTCATCCCTCAAGAAATTCTATGGCCGTCACCATAACATCATCGAAAGATATGACGTGTCAGTATCCCAAATTAAAGTGGACATTTTCAGCTAGATTCACGTCTTCCCGGATTTGACTACTGACTTTGACATTTTCCTGGATTGACCCACTCACAGTGTGACGGGTGCTGTTAACAGAGCAGGACATGCTTACCCTTCCGAAGCACCTGATGTCACTCTAAGTTTCACTGGAGTTCACACTGTGAGTGCTTTGTTTTGAATGTTGTGATTTCTGTTTCTGTGCTTTGCATCTGTCGAGCGTCGTTGTTTTGTGTCTGGCGTCATTGTTTTCTGTGTTCTCGTTTTGGCCATGCCTTTGGACTTCAATTTTCGATTTTTGTAAATTTCACTCCTTTGTTCCTTCTGTATTCTACTGCCGTTGTTTCAACTCTAAAGAATGTTAATTTTCACTGGTCAAAAACAGATTTAGGCTAGGGGCCTTCTTGATCTCCCTTGAGGGGATGAATATTGTTCACCTCTAGTTGAAAACCTTCAGGCAACATCAAGATGTAGACAGGAATAAAAGCCCTGTCCTTGATAAACTGGATTTTTCTATGTATCATGTGCGTTTTTGTCACATGTACATTCACTCCATATCCTTTCATTTTTCCTATTAGTGTTTTCCAAAAACTGACATGGGTAGTTCTTATCAAGAGAATTCATTTCTTGAAAAATTTTAGTGATATATCATGTTGTTGAGAAATGGACAAATTTAAAAAAAAATGTTTTAATATCACTCAAATGTAAAATGGTATAGGTCATGTAATTGTCCCAGACTAAGATAGTACTTATTAAGGTAATTTATTCGATGAAACATCATTGTATTGTTGAGAAATGCACCAAAATTCAAAATCTAACAAATGTAACCAAAGCATAAAATGTAGGTCATGGGTCTAATTTTCGTTGAATTTGTTAGTACTAATCAAAATGCATATACCAAAGTAATATGTTAAAACTGTTGCAGTTGTTCAGCTCACGATGGCATTTGAATTGTTATCTGATTCAATGTCAGGTCTGTGATACTATTGAGTGTAGGTATTTTACTCAGGTGTCGGACTAATGAGTGTCGGACCAATGAGTGTCGGGACTAATGAGTGTCGGACTAACGAGTGTCGGATTAGTTAGTGTCGGACTAATGAGTGTCGGACTAGCGATGTGTACCCATCAAAAAAAGAGTACTTAAGCCAAAAATAATGATATTTTGATTATAAAATTACTGAAAATCTGGCAGGAAACTGTTCTTATATTTAATATAAGAACTGTTTATCCATGATTGAATGTTTTGGAATAAGTAGGATTCAAATAAACTTTGTCAGAATGCTCCAGAAAATGTATAGCATAAAATAATTGAAACTAGAGAATGTGTCTATAAGACAGGGATGCCCCGCCGACAAATTTATGACAATAGATAAGTAGGTCAATCAGGCATAAAAATTAGTTCCAGCTCACTGAATCATCAGTTCTCACAAAGATGAGTTATTTCATGAAAAATCATAATATGTTGTGTAGTTGTTGAGAAAAGTATGTAAAACACAAAATTTACCAAAAGTCATTCAAGCGTAAAATGTAGGTCAAAGTCACTTAAATGGCCTCGATTTGGATAGTACTCATCAAGTTGATTTATTCTGATGCAACAACATTGGGAAAGCATGTCAAGTTGATGATAAACAGTCTTATGTGCAAAATTTAACAAAAGTCACTCAAGCGTAAAATATAGGTCAAAACTACCTAATTATCAATGTTTTGGGTAGTACTCATTAAGGTTATTAATTTGATGAAGCATCACATTAGTACAATGCTTAGTTGTTGAGAAATGGACTTAAAAGCAAAATTTAACAAAAATCACTCCAGCGTAAAATATAGGTCAAAGCTACCTAACTTTCAATGTTTTGGGTAGTACTCATCAAGGCAATTAATTTGATGAAGCGTCATATTGGTATAATGTGTAGTTGTGGAGAACGGACCTTAACGCAAAATTTAACAAAAGTCACTCAAGCATAAAATATAGGTCAAAGCTACCTAACTATCAATGTTTTGGGTAGTACTCATCAAGGCAATTAATTTGATGAAACATCATATTGGTATAAAGCGTAGTTGTTGAGAAATGGACTTTAACGCAAAATTTAACAAAAGTCACAGCGTAAAATGTAGGTCATGGATCCCTAATTGTTGGTGAATCTGGTAGTACTAATCAAGGTGCATGTACTGATGAAATATTATCAAAATACTACAAGAGGTTGCCAATATATGGACCTAAACGCAAAACTTAACATCGGGACGGAAGTACGTACGTATGTGCGTACGTACGTACGGACGGACGGACAAGGGTAAATCTTTATGCCCCTTCCACTATGTGGCTGGGCATAAAAATACGGGGTCAATGTTCAAAAAATTTAAATGCTTTTAAATGGATAAAACCAAAGGAGTCCAAAAAACTGACAGAAATACCTAAACATGAGGTGAAAAGAATTAAAATGGACAATTATCACAGTTCTACTGTCAAAAGGGTTGAAAATTCAAGCTTCACCAAAAATTTACATGTTTAAAGATTCATGCTTCAGGGAGAGCTTATAACTCATTAGACAGTTGAACTACTGTATGTTAATCAGCAATCTGTAAATGGTTAAATTTATTTCTCTAATTCTGAAACTATTATATTTTCATGTTTTTCTTGTCATTGGCCTTTTCAATCATTACTGTGACTCACTGGAACTTAACTTGACATTGTTCAATATCGGTTGGTTACCCCTGTGGTGAATAAATTATTTATTTTAAAATCTTTCCTGACAATAAGATAACTTTCCAAAACAAGGTGTTATTTTATATCTCTTTTGCTGATATATGCAACTAAGATTATGGAATTTGTGTCAAAACAGAGAAAGTTAACTTATTTTTCACGGCAGTGTGCTCACTGTTAATAAGATGTTATTGGTCTAGACAAAAAGAAAACAATACATTTGATCACTATCAACACATCTTGTCCACAAAACCATGCATTGGAGATCAAATTGTTCTGTGATGGGTACAGCATTTTATTAGACAATTACTTTCATGTTGAAATACATGTTTATTGATTTGATGTTGCTGTTGGTGTTAATTTTGATGGCAGTGTGAATGTTGATAATTTAGTATTATTGAGATGATATATTTACATGTACAATACAGAAAGAGACATACCATAACTAATCATTGTGATAGTGGGGATGTCTAGGAAAGTGATCAGGATTAATGTTTTCCTTGAAAAATTGTTAATTGGGGCAATAAAACCCATGTTTTGTGGGGACATTTTCTATTGTACAGGTATAAATCTAAATTAGCAGATTAACTTCAAAGAAATTAATGGTAAAACAGGTAATAAAATTTAATATAATCCTCACTGCTCTGTTTTATGGCTTTTTAGGTCTATCACAGTGATAGTATAGGTCTGTGATTTTATGTCTAAAGGATTAAAATTTATGTCTCTCCAAGTGATTTTTTATGGAATGCCTCTTTCTATACTATACATTATAATTTAGTGGCATCTTTCCTGACTAGATGTAGATGGAGACATGATAGTTTTAAAAAAGAACAGACAAATGTTGATAAAACTAGAACCAACAAAACAAAAATGTGCATACAGACTTGAACGTTTTTACTCCATATCCTTTTATAAAATATTGAAAGATGGGTTGTTGTTTATTGTCCCTAATTAATATAAAACACCAGCACTATATTCACCAAACATTATGTCAAAACAGAAATTTTATGGTAAAAAATTAAATGTAAACAACTTTTTATTAGGATTCTTTCGGAGACCTTGCATTGACTTAATTGATTGTATTTGTATTTTATTACAGATATTTGAATGTTGTCAAAGCTTACTTAAAACAGATGATAGTCATGAAGTAAGGAAGGCTGCTGCCCTACTGACCACACTTCTGTTACAGGGATTAGGCAAAGATATCCTCAAGGTATAAAAAATGAAACTGAAAAATGCATGATAACATGATATGAGACAAAATCAAGTATATTTTAATATGAGGAAAAACAATATAAAATTTTGCTCAATTGTTTGCATGTTTAAACAAAATTTACAATTTGTTGCATGTAAACTGACTCCAGATACTCTCATTATTGAAGAGTTAGATATATGAAAGGAACTGTGAATTATTTTGATAATCTTGTCGTATTGTTGTTGCAATTTATGACTGTTTAAATCAATAGAAAGACATTTCTTCAAATTAAGTATATTCTTTTTTTGATCCGAGTTATTTGTGATTACTTTGAACAGTCGAACTTGAGTTAGAGGGGTGTTCAAGTTATTGAGGTAGAACTATGTTCAAACTTGAACAAAGGGACCAGAAAATGGGTCGAGACATCCATGGTGTTCAAGTTATTGCAGTTCGAGCCATTGAAGTTCTACTGTATTTATAAATTAGGCCATGAAAAAAAATTATTGGTTCTCAGGCCCTCCCTCGTCTAATTGGAGGCTTAAAAAAAGCCCCTTAGTGACCCTATTTTTTGCCATTTCAAATAAAATGAAATAAAAAATCACCTCCCACACTACATTTTTGGTGGTTTTTACAATGTAAAAAGCTGCCTCATCTTTTTTTTGGCCAAAAAAAAAAGATAAAAAAAATCACCTTCCCAATGAAAAATGACTTGAGAACCAATTAATTAATTTTGTATGGCCTTACTGTGATGCACCAAGACACACATATTATAATATCTTAAGTTTGATGTTCTTATTCCCTGAATTTTTATGATAGTTCTCTGGGCCAAAAAATATATAAATATGTTATTGCTATTTCTTGACTGTTTATATTAAACGATATATGTGATCATCTACAAATATGAGGTTTGATTGTAAGAGCCTATAAGAAACAGGGACATTGAGATTTTCAGCATTACTGCCTGTTTCACGCTGAAAACAAAAAATTCTCATATTTGAAGACATTATATGTATGTTTTTTTATACTGTAATCATTGTGTCGCCTGCAACTAGTGCAGGATCGACACATAGGGATCACTATCCATTGTCTTGCGTCCGTCTGTGTCTGTCTGTATGGTTAAAAAATTTTAAGCATTATCCACATCTCCTAAACTGCATGGCACTTTTCAACCAAACTTGCAGGAATGCTTCAGTATACGTTGGAGATGTGCACCATGCATTTTGTTTTTATTTAATATTGTTTTTCCAGATTTTACATGTTTTTGGACTTTGTTATTTTAGCTTACTTGAGTGTTTACGGTACATCTCCATTATCCGCAACTCCTCTTAAAGGGCTTGACACTTTTCAACCAAACTTGCAGGAATGCTTCAGTATATTTTGAAGATGTGCACCATACATTTTGTTTTTCTTTAATTTTGTTTTTTCCAGATTTTACGTTTTTTTTGGACTTTGTTCATAGTTGCCAACTCACATGATTTTCGCGTGTTACACACGTTTTTTCAATGGTTTACATGCGTAGATTTTGTCACACTGTGTGTACACGCTTTTCAGAACTTTACAAGCCATTAGACACTTTTTCATTAGGGCCTCGCCATGGAATGGCGGCGCCCTATAGTAATCAGCCTGTCCGTCCGTCTGTCTGTCTGTCCGTCCATCCGTCCGTCTGCCTGTCCGTCTGTCCGTCTGTCAGCGTTTTCTATGTCGTACAATAACTCAAGAATGCCTTTATGGATTTTTATGATTTTTTTACTCAAAGTTGCACTTGACTGAAGGAAGCTCCCTTTCATTTTTGAAGAAAAATCGGAAAGTGATTTTTGGGAAAAAAACTTTATTTTTATATGAAAAAGTGCATATTTTGAGAATTAGCTCTATGTCGTAAGATAACTCAAGATTGCCTTCAGGGATTTTAATGATTTTGATACTCAAGGTTGAACTTTACCAAATTAAGCTCCCTTTCGTTTTTGTGGTAAATCTGAAAATGATTTTTGGGCAAAAACTTCATTTTTATATGAAAAAGTGCATATTTTGAGAATTAGAACTATGTCTTATGATAACTTGAGATTGCCTTCAGGGATTTTAATGATTTTGATGCTCAAGGTTGAACTTTACCAAAGGAAGCTCCCTTTCTTTTTTGTAGAAAATCTGAAGATGATTTTTTGGACAAAAAACTTCATTTTTTATGAAAAAGTGCATATTTTAAGAATTAGCTCTATGTCGTATGATAACTCAACATTGCCTTCAGGGATTTTAATGATTTTGATACTCAAGGTTGAACTTTACCAAAGGAAGCTCCCTTTCATTTTTGTGGAAAATCTGAAAATGATTTTGGGGGAAAAAACTTTATTTTTATATGAAAAAGTGCATATTTTGAGAATTAGCTCTATGTCGTACTATAACTCCAGATTGCCTTCAGGGATTTTAATGATTTGATACTCAAGGTTGAACTTTACCAAAGGAAGCTCCCTTTCGTTTTTGTGGAAAATCTGAAAATGATTTTTGAGAAAAAAACTTCATTTTTATATGAAAAAGTGCATATTTTGAGAATTAGCTCTGTGTCATACGATAACTCAAGATTGCCTTCAGGGATTTAAATGTTTTTGATACTCAAGGTTGAACTTTACCAAAGGAAGCTCCCTTTCATTTTTGTGGAAAATTTGAAAATATTTTTTGGGAAAAAACTTCATTTTTATATGAAAAAGTGCATATTTTGAGAATTAGTTCTATGTAGTACGATTTTAGGGATTCATATGATTTTGATAGTCAAGGTTGAACCTGATCAAAGGAAGCTCCCTTTTGTTTTTGAGGAAAATCTTATTTCCATGAAATTCCGCAGTCAGGTTTTTGGGACACACAAGGGGGCAGGGCCCTTTCTGACTGGGTCAGTATTCTAGTTCTTTACGTTTTTGGTTATTAGCAATACCACGTTTTTGGGGATTCTCTGGACTTTTACACACATGTTGTTAATGTTTTTGGTTATTAGCGCTATTGATCCCCGTGATTCTCCGGACTTTTCATGACTGTATGGTAAATTGCAAACTTTAATTTGGGCAAACAACTGATTTTAGATCTTAAATAAATTTCTTGGTTGGTTATGACGATTAAAGACACGAGCGCAAAGAAAAAACAATTATTTTTGTACCGGATCAGTGATACCAAAACAAAATTTGGGACTCCAAGTTTGAATAACTAAGTCGAAGAAAGTGATCATGTAGTAGGGGCTATGCAGTTTACACATTTATATTGGATCATATACAGAAAGTGATCTAGTGGGATATACAAAAGCCAGGGTTCATTTGAAATCATTAATCTGTCAAAATGGGAATAAGCCCTTTTCCTCCTTGCCAGCTAGAAAAAAAATTGTTGAAAGATGAGATCATCAAGGACAAGGATGAGAAATCTGTTAACTTTTTGCCTTACTGTCCTGTAAATTCAACCAAACTTGTAATTTTTTTAAAATATGTACATAGTCAGGTAGTTCTGAAATCAGCAAAACAGGCAAATGTTGAGTACAATAGGAGTTTATATTGGTAAATTGTTTTTTTTTATAAATTTTGTTCAATGTCAATAATCCGAAAGTATGTTACACGTTTTAACACGCTTTTTGGTATCTCGTGTCATGTCATGACATGACTTTTCATTGTCAGAGGTTGGCAACTATGACTTTGTTATTTTAGCTTATTTGAGTATTTAGGATACGTCTCCATTATCCACAACTCCTCCTAAACCACTTGGCACTTTCAACCAAACTTGCAGGAATGCTATTTTAGCTTATTTGAGTGTTTAGGTTATGTCGCCATTATCCGCAACTCCTCCTAAACCGCTTGGCACTTTCAACCAAACTTGCAGGAATGCTTCAGTATATGTTGAAGATGTGCACCATGCATTTTGTTTTTCTTTGATTTTGTTTTTTTCCAGATTTTATGCTGTTTTTGGACTTTGTTATTATACCCCTGCTTGAAAAGTGGGGGTATATAGTGATGGGGTTGTCCGTCCGTCTGTCCTTCTGTCTGTCCGTTACACCTGAAGGTACCCTTCTCTTATCCGCTGCTCCTCCTGAACCATTGCATAGATTTTCATGAAACTGTAACAAAGTCTTTGTGACAGAATGTAGATGTGCACCTCCTATTTCAGAATTTGATTTGATTGATTTTTGGGGTTTCCCATAGCAAAACATGGACTTAGCCATTACATTTCAAGTGGGTACCTGAGGGTACCCATCTCTTATCCGCTACTCCTCCGGAACCATTGCATAGATTTTCATGAAACTTTAACATAGTCTTTGTGACAGAATGTAGATGTACACCTCCTATTTCAGAATTTGATTTGATTGATTATTGGGGTTTCCCATAGCAAAACATGGACTTAGCCATTACATTACCAGTGGGTACCTGAGGGTACCCATCTCTTATCTGCAACTCCTCCTGAACCATGGCATAGATTTTCATAAAACTTTAATATAGTCTTTGTGACAGAATGTAGATATGCACCTCTTATTTCAGAATTTGATTTGATTGATTTTTGGGGTTTCCCATAGCAAAACATGGACTTAGCCATTACATTACCAGTGGGTACCCATCTNGGGCCGAACGGGGCCAAAATTGCAAATTTGCAGATTACCTAAAATTTTTATTTTTCATCGGATTTCGATGGGATTTTTTTCTTTGGATTCCTCTTAATATAAGCTTTCAGTAGTATGCGACCGGATTTAGTGTAGCTCTTACCGTTTCTGAGCTTTAAAGGGCCGAACGGGGCCAAAATTGCAAATTTGCAGATTACCTAAAATTTTTATTTTTCATCGCATTTCGATGGGATTTTTTTTTCTTTGGATTCCTCTTGATATAAGCTTTCAGTAGTATGTCAACGGATTTAGTGTAGCTCTTACCGTTTCCGAGCTATAAGGGTTCAAAGGGGCCAAAACTGCAAATTTGCAGATTACCTAAATTTTTATTTTTCATCGGATTTTGATGGAATTTTTTTTTTTGATTCCTCTTGATATAAGCTTTCAGTAGTATGTCAATGGATTTAGCAAAGGCTCTTACCGTTTCCGAGCTATAAGGGGTCAAAGGAGCCAAAACTGCAAATTTGCAGATTACCGAAAATTTTTATTTTTCATCGGATTTCGACAGAATTTTTTCCTATGGATTCCTCTTGATTTAAGCTTTCAGCAGTATGTCAATGGATTTGGCGTAGCTCTTACTGTTTCCCAGCTATAAGGGGTCAAAGAGGAATCATAAGGAGTCATAAGGGCTAATATAATATATTCCGTAGTTTGTGTCCAGCTAATTACTGGGTCAATCTCCTTATTGTGTCCATCTAATTATTGTGTCAAGCTGTTTAGTATGTCCATACTTACTTTAAAATAACACTTGTTTAAATTTCAGTGGTCAACATGCTGCGGTCGTATCATGCTGCGCTCGGCGTAGCCCTTTATTTAAAATATGTACATAGTCAGGTAGTTCTGAAATCAGCAAAACAGGCAAATGATGAGTACAATAGGAGTTTATATTGGTAAATTGTTTTTTTTATAATTTTTTTTCAATGTCAATAATCCGAAAGTATGTTACACGTTTTCACATGCTTTTTGGTATCTCGTGTCATGTCATGACATGATTTTTCATTGTCAGAGGTTGGCAACTATGACTTTGTTATTTTAGCTTATTTGAGTATTTAGGATACGTCTCCATTATCCGCAACTCCTCCTAAACCACTTGGCACTTTCAACCAAACTTGCAGGAATGCTATTTTAGCTTATTTGAGTGTTTAGGTTATGTCGCCATTATTCGCAACTCCTCCTAAACCGCTTGGCACTTTCAACCAAACTTGCAGGAATGCTTCAGTATATGTTGAAGATGTGCACCATGCATTTTGTTTTTCTTTGATTTTGTTTTTTTTTTCCAGATTTTATGCTGTTTTTGGACTTTGTTATTATACCCCTGCTTGAAAAGTGGGGGTATATAGTGATGGGGTTGTCCGTCCGTCCGTCCTTCTGTCTGTCCGTTACACCTGAAGGTACCCATCTCTTATCCGCTACTCCTCCGGAACCATTGCATAGATTTTCATGAAACTTTAACATAGTCTTTGTGACAGAATGTAGATATACACCTCCTATTTCAGAATTTGATTTGATTGATCATTGGGGTTTCCCATAGCAAAACATGGACTTAGCCATTACATTTCAAGTGGGTACCTGAGGGTACCCATCTCTTATCTGCAACTCCTCCTGAACCATTGCATAGATTTTCATGAAACTTTAATATAGTCTTTGTGACAGAATGTAGATGTGCACCTCTTATTTCAGAATTTGATTTGATTGATTTTTGGGGTTTCCCATAGCAAAACATGGACTTAGCCATTACATTACCAGTGGGTACCCATCTGTTATCCGCTACTCCTCCTGAACCACTGAAACTTTAACACAGTCTTTCTGACAAATTGTAAATATGCACCTCCTATTTCAAAATATGATTTAATTAATTTTTTGGATTTCCCTTAGCAAAGCATGGACTTGGCCATTACATTACCAGGGGGTACCCATCTCTTATCCGCTACTCCTTTTGAACCACTGAATACATGTAGATTTTCATGAAACTTTAACAAGATTTTTGTTACATAATGTAGATATGCACTCTCTGTTTCAGAATTTGATTTGATTGATTATCAAATGGGGGAGTGGGGGGTATATATATCAGTGAGCTTTGCTCACTGTTTTTCTAGTTTTAGCTTATTGGAGTGTTGAGGTTACGTCTCCATTATCTGCAACTCCTCCTAAACCGCATGGCACTTTTCAACCAAACTTGCAGGAATGCTTCAGTATATGTAGAAGATGTGCACCATGCATTTTGTTTTTCTTTCTTTTCATTTATTCTAGAAGTCCATATTATCATTGAACTTGCACTTAAGGTTATCCAGTCTTAGGGTATGTCTCAATTATCCAGAACTCCTCATTAACAGCTCTGTATTTTTCTACCAAACTTGGAGGAATGCATGCATCAGTATGTAATGTAGATGTGCAACATTGTTATTCTATTTCAAACACAGGACTTCTTAGATATATAGTGCAGGTGACATATGTGTTCCATGGAACACCCATGCATTTTTTAATAGTTGAAATTATTTTGAATGGCTTAAGAATTATTTAGATATAAAATGTCAAAATTCTACATATTTAACATTGCTGTGATATCAGGTTCTTGTAAACTCCCTCAAGAGTGAAAACAACACCAAGAAATAGACCACAATAAAAAAAAAGCTAAAACAATGCATGTAATGAAATTATTAATAATTATAAGTCTGTAACTGATTGAATAAATTTTTACAATCTGTTATTTATCAGAATTATCTTTTAAAAATGAATATGGAGAGGGGGGGGGTTGACATTAGACAATCAAAATATTATATACCAAAAGCTGTTGTTCCTGCATTATGTTGTTGGCAAATATGCTTTACAACTGTTTACTTTGTAGTGATTTACATATGTAACTTTGCATTCTGCAAGGTGTTCTTTGGATATAAGACTTATAGTGTAGCAAGTGTTGTTCATTCATATATATATGAACTTGGTACGTATTATAGTATGTAACATTGTCATTATTGTCATCTGTTGATTTTTTCTAAACTAAAGTCATTATGAGGCTTTACACATTGTTTCCAGCTAAAAAGTCAAATTTTAATATGTGGTACATGTATTTTTTTTATATTTCAGGTTTTAGATTCTGTACTTCTTGACCTATACCACTTACTAAAGCTGACCTTGGCAACAGAGAAAGATGAAAAGGTCAAAGATCACATATTACTGTCTTTAAATGAACTTGATAGAATTATGAAGGACTATTTGTTTCCTGAACAAACATTACAAAAGAAAATTAGAGTGTTGGATAAAACTTAAAAGTCAATAAAGTTAAGACAGTTAAACTGTGTTTGTTTTTTACTTTTTCTTAAGTATAAATTTTGTCCATGATTTTATATTCATATTGCCTACCCTTTACTGCTATGTTAATGCTGTTTTTATTTGTATGTGGTATGTTGCACTTGTCTAGTATTTCAACCAAGCAATTAATTCATATAATGATGTGAATGAAGAGAAATAATTATACCCCCAGCAAACAAAGTTTAGGGGGAATATAGGAGTCCCCCTGTCTGTCCATCTGTCTGTCCGTCCTTCTATCCACACTTCTTGTAAGCACAACTCCTTTTAAACCACTTGTAGGATTTTGATGAAACTTTATACAAAGGAAGGATGTGCGTGAAGGAGTATAATAATTGTCCAAACCAGGAAGGGGAGATAATTTGATTTTGACTTTTCCTTGATTCCCTATGTATGGGTTACCTCGTAAGCGCAACTCCTCTTAAACTACTGGAAGGATTTTGATGAAACCTTACACAAAAGAAGGAAACTGTATGGAGATGTGCATGAAGGAATATAATAATTGTCCGAAACCAGGAAGGGGAGATAATTTGACTTTGACTTTTCCTTGATTCCCTATGTATGGGTTACCTTTTAAGTGCAACTCCTCTTAAACCGCTAGAAGGATTTTGATGAAACTTTTCACAAAGAAAGGACACTATATGGACATGTGCATGAAGGAATATAATTATTGTCCGAAACCTTTTGTTTGATTCCTTTTGCAATGATTTTTGGGACAATATTGGAAAAAGTAGATATTATGAAATCAAGCTGGGGGAGAGAAACACTATTTTCATTGTATTCCTCTTGAAAAGTTGTTTTCAAATTGTTAAAATGAAATTTCACTATAACACTAATGATTTTTGTGTAAAATGTCAAAAAGGCAAAAAATAAGAGTTGAAATTTATTTTTGTCTGATTTTGACAGTATTTTCACTGGCACCCTTTTGAATAGTTCTTTCGTGAAGATTATATCATTGTGTCCATACTTGTATTGTGTCCACACCTGTATTGTGTCCACACACACGCTTAAATTTGCACTTACCATATAGATTCAGGGTTCAATGAGCGGGCGGTATATATGGCTGCCATTCGGCAACAGCTCTTGTTGTGTTTCCTTGTAATGAAATCAATTGTTTTTATACGTCTGTCTTTGACGGGACGTTTTATGGTATACCTGTGTCCGTCCGTCCATCCGTCTGTCCGTCCGTCCATCCACACGTCGTACTCTAACTAGAGAACGCTTTGAACATTTTTCTTGAAACTTTG
The DNA here is from genome assembly GCA_002080025.1 of Modiolus philippinarum. Lineage (NCBI taxonomy): Eukaryota > Metazoa > Mollusca > Bivalvia > Mytilida > Modiolidae > Modiolus > Modiolus philippinarum. Next base: position 173,055 of record MJUU01040547.1, read on the forward strand.
CAGGATTGTTGGATATGATGGAAGAAAGCTCCCTATCTTTTTATTTTGTCGTCGGATTCTTCATTCCAGAGTTATGGGACTTTGATTATTTCAAAAAAGCTTGAAATTGCAATTTTTGTCCACATGTCGTACACTAACTAGAGAACGCTTAAACATTTTTCTTGAAACTTTGCAGGATTGTTGGGTATGATGGAAGAAAGCTCCCTATGCTTTAATTTTGTTGTTGGATTTTTCGTTCAGGAGTTATCGGACTTTGATTATTTCAAAAAAGCTTGAAATAGCAATTTTCGTCCACATGTCGTTCCCCTTACTAGAGAACGCTGTGAACATTTTTCTTGAAACTTTGCAGAATTGTTGGATATGAGGAGAGGAAGCTTCCTATCATTTTATTTTGTCGATGGATTTTTCGATACAGAGTTATGGGACTTTGATTATTTAAAAAAAAAAGCATGAAATACATGTACCAATTATGTCCACAAGTCATATTCTAGCTAGAGAATGCTTTATTAATTTTTCTTGAAACTTTGCAAGATTGCTGGATATGACAGAAGAAAGCTCCCTATTGTTTTATTTTGTGGAAGGATTTTTCGTTCCAGAGTTATCGGACTTTGATTATTTAAAAAAAGTATGAAATTGCAATTTCTGTCTGCACATTGATATTTAAGACATCACTACCCCTAAAACAATATACATTTTTGACTGTTTAACATCAGATGAAATAATTGATACATATCAGAAGTCCCTTGTCATGCTTGTTCATATGGAGATTTTAATTTCAAGAATCATTTAATCAGTTTGCTTTCAAGTGGGGACGGGCATATCATGCGCTCTTGGCGCAGCTGTTTATTGTCCTGGGCATAATACCTGATATATTTTGTAATGCCTTAATTAATAAAAGTTGCCGATGTGTTACCTCCCATTTTGTAGTAGAAATTGAGCTTTTGCTGACTTTTGTTGAATGAAAGGATGACATAGAACCAGATGTGTCAGATGTGTCAACTGTCTTTTTATAGTACAGATGAATGAAGTCAAGTTATTGTGGGCTCTCATTGAATCAGTTGATGAAAAAGATCCAGACCTGTCACCTGTCTTTATTTTATCTGTGCTGTACGAAATGTACTGTGCATAATTACATGTATTTGAAAGCTATATGTTTTGGAGATTAGCTGTCAATTGAGGACTTTCGAGTTTCTGGAGTTACCTCTCAGCTGCCTAATTTAATTTTCAACAAAGAATATAATGGGAGCGTAACAGAAAAAATGCTATAACTTCAAATTAAGGAAAGTCTTGATTAGTACACTTGGAGAGGATGTCAATATAACCTTGAGATAAAATCCAACATATCTTTCAGGAGGCTCACTTGAACAGGTAAGACACAGGTAATGGAAGCTGAATGGTTACATAATGAAGATCTGTATAAATGCCATGCAATTACTTGTGATTGAAATTACATACTGTCTTCAAGCATACTATGTAAATTATTGACAACAAAACTCATACCAAGTTGAATTTGAGTCCAGACTTAAATATTTTGCACATCATTTGATGGGGAATAAGGTAATGCACCATTACTTTTATAAAAAAAATTATAATGTACATTTTTTAATTATGCATAGTAAGTAGTGTAGAATAGCTGCAAAAGGGTCACATGAGCATTTAATCATCAATTCTGAATTTCTTCTAGAGAATTACCCAATGGATTGATGAAAAAACCGGTATGAACACTACTTTTCAGTGTTGAATAAGTGTTGTTAGTTTGTTGCAATTTTGTTGATCCAACATTTCTGCCAGCAGGGAATTTAGTTTTACATGCAATAATTTTGGCATTGCATTCAAAAAAAGTCTAGTAAGAACTACTATTTTAACTTTAAGCAAACTTAAATGGAATGGCCATTGCATGTAGAAGTCCCTTTCTCAGAATTATATATAATCACTTCATAGGCTATAGAAGATGGTCGACATCACAGTGGAACATAAGTAGTTTGAAACTTAGCATAGTAAGTCTACGAGGAATTTATTTAAAAAGCTTCTTGTCTAGTACTACTTGTCCACACGGGAAACAACATTTGAAGGAATGATCATTGAATATCCTTATCCACCAACCCAGATGTAGGCCAAGCCAGACATAATTTAGCATAGACCCTAGGGCCATGTCCATATTATGGGAAATAAATTAACAGTCACTTCGGTATTTTGTTATTTAATGTTTTTCCTTATGTTGCTACTGGCTCAGTTGGATCTGGATTCCCAATGTTTTGATTTTATCTGCACTGAGGAGTCATAAGCTGCCGAAATGGCTATATTCAGAAAGCAAATTTACAGTAACTTAGGTACTGTTTATTTTGCAACCAAATTTTAGTAGAATACTCATTTGGTGGATCCCTTTTAGCTTTATATCTGATGAACTAGAGACTATACATTATATACTGTCCCTGGATCAACCCAACTACCTACTAAGATCACTATATTGGCCACTTAGAACTTGGACTAGGCAAGTTGGCATCCTTCGTGGACATTTTTATGTCATTATGTTATAAGAAAGAAAAACTGCTCCGAAAAAGAAATATGCTTGTTTTGTCTGCATTTCAAGGTATAGCTGTGAAATTCTGTTTAGCATGACCTTTTAAAATATGTCATTGTAGAAATGGTATCTGAAGAGAGATATTAGGTCTTACAAGGTAAATGTGTAATATGACAGTAACTAGAGTCTCTGAGACTGAGCCTGTATTGCTTACCTGACCAAATGCCTGATGTTTTTTCCAATGGGTCTAATGATATGTAATCTATTACTGGGACTAACATAACATGTTATATTAGTCCCAGTCCTCTATCAGATCAAGTTGAAAATTGGTAATCTTTTTTAAGAGCCTTGCATACACCTTCCAATTTAATTTAATATTTCAATTTTGCTTCAATTGTATAAGAGAAGATTATGAAATAACTATTTTCATCTAGTGTTCAACGTTAAAATACGTACGCTTCAACTTCAACTTCGATACTCGAAAAATCCATAGTATGGGCATCTACTCGAGGAAATACTATGTACATGCACGGAAAGTTATGGAGCGCCAAAACAAAGGAGGTCATAAATAACGAAAGGTGCAGTTGAAATCCAAAAATACTGTATCTGTGATTAAAATCATAACAATTATACACTATACAAGGTAGAAGGTAATTTAGTAGATCTTAGGCCATGACTGGTGCGACCGGATTGATGCCTTGAAGTCCTCCAGTGTCGGTGCCTGTACTATGTGATTAGGTAGAGTGTGCCATATAATTGTGGTACGTGGACAAAATGACTGTTGGTATATGTTGATGCGGTAGTGATATGGTAGGAATTTCAGAGTACTGCTGTTTCTGAGACTGGCACTACGTGCGGTGGCAGGCACTGGATGGTAAAAAGCTGGAATTGCCAGTAACAGATGGGTGATCTTGTACATAAGTACTGCATGAATGTTATGGTCTTTTGCACTATTAATCGGTCTGTATAGAACACAATCATCTGCAAAGAGCCTGATGGGTTGAGGATATGTTGTCAGCAATGTTATTGATATAGATCAAAAAGAGAGTGGGTCCTAGAACAGTACCCTGTAGGACTCCGGAAGTAACTTGGAATGTCATTGATGTAGTACTTGCTGTTCTCTGTCTCGTAAATTAAAAAGTTATTAATCCATCTCTGGGTTGTACTTTGGATGTCATAGTGTTGGAGTTTTTCTGAGAGCCGATGGTGAGGGACTTTGTTGAGAGCCTTCGAGAAATCTAAGATAGCCATGTCTACCTGCTTCCCTTGATTAAGTTCTTTGGCAATGTCATCAGTAGTCATTAGTAGTTGTGCTTCACATGATCGCTTCGCTCTGAATCCATGCTGGTTTTCGTGGAGGATGTGATGATTGTCAAGATGGTCCATGACTTGGTAGACGATTATGTACTCCATCATCTTGGATACTACTGCAGTTAATGAAACTGGACGATACTTCTCGGGTTTAGTTCATTTTTTAAAGTTTGGTCTTCCAATCTGTTGGTATGTTACCTGGGTCGATAGATTTCTGAAAGATGGTGGTTAGCAGAGGTGTGATGATAGTTTTCATCTGCTTCAAAAATCTGATGGGTATTAAGTCTGGTCCAGTGGCTTTCTTTTCGTTTAATCTGTCGATGCATTTAGACACCCCGTTGTTTGATATTCTGATGTCATTCATCGGAGTATATGGTGATGGTCCAATGTCAGGTATACAGTTCATATCCTCCTTGGTGAAAACAGAGGTGAACTGGTCATTAAACATAATCGCCTTTTCGGTTGGCGTTTCAGCAATTTTTCCTCCTGCCTTTAAGGTGCCTATGCTCATGATGTCTTCCTGGATTTTATGTATTTCCAAAATGTCTTTGAAGTTGTATCTTTCTCTGGGTCTAGTAAATTGTTCAAGTATCTGTGATAAGCTGAGCGTTGTGTGTTCCTAACTGTCTTTCTGTAGTTCTTGAAATCAGTGGCTTGCTGGCTGTTTGGTCCATATTTTTTGGCTTGTTTATACATCTTTTTTTCCTTATCATTTGTTTGATTTGTCTGTTAATCCAGGGTACATCTGTGTTCTTTTTATACAGCCATACAGCTCATTAAAATAATTGCAGTTGGAGTTAACATATGTGTAATGGTCTCATGTTCATTTACTCCATATCCTTTCGTAAAATATTTTTTTAACGTTTTCTTCGGTATGTGTTGATCCATGACATTGAATACTGCTGATTTTAAAATATTGCCAGTCTTCTTCAATTGATGAATCGTCATGTATTCATTAAAGAGTTCTGTCATTGTTGATTTTGCTTACTCCTAGTCTGCCTTTTTGTTGTTGTATATTTCCCTCTTAATATTGGTTGGTGGTCCCGATGTTATTAGGGTTTTAATAGCAAGAACATCATGATCACTTTGCCCAATCGGTGGGCATGTTTGGCATTTCTGTATCAGGCTGGGGTGTGATGTTATTAGCAGATCTAATATTCTGTCCTGTCTAGTTGCTAGTGTGTTTACTTGTTCTAGTCCATAGCAATTTAATATAGAAATAAGTTTATTGCAATGTTTTTGTCTCTTGCTCCTTGTGGTACAATCTCTCTATTGCTCCAGTCAATATCCCCTAGGTTGTAATCGCTTCCAATGAAGATTTTGCATTTCCTGTATTTGCTTGAGTTGTATATTTTTGAAAGTAATATATCTAGTTGGTCTAAGGCGTCCAGAGTAGATCTTCGCTCTCTATAATATGCTCAGATGAGAATTGATTCGGGGCATTCCTCACATTGATATGTTTGGTTTTACTATGACGATAACTCCACCTCCCCCTTTATCAATTAATGATTTTCTATCTCGCCTAAATGTCTTATACTGATGTTCTGGTGGTATATTGAAGGGGAGGATTTCAGCATCAAGAAAGCTTGGTTCAAGGTGAGTTTCGTCTCCAATTATAATATCTGGTTCCAAACAAGATATAATGTTATATAGTTCAGTTTTCTTGTTTTGTATACTTTGAAAGTTAATGACCATAATGTTCATATTGTTTGTTGGTTGCGTAGCTGCAGATGTATTCGTCTGACTTGCAGTCCTTGTAGAGGTATATTGTAAATTGTTGAGCGCTTTCTGACATTAACGATGATACTGAATCGGACGGTATACTGTTCCCGTGCGATGATGTAGTTTTGTTGTGCTGAATGTTTGGTATGTCAAGCGCCGATCTTCGGGTGTTTGTCTTATTAGGAGTCGATGATGATGGATGTTGACTTGGTAGAATGTTGGATGATGTTTCAATAATCTGCGATGAGCTACTCATATCTGATAAGTGATAACTTAGAATTCTGAAATACGATTCCAATTTTGGAAAATATCCTGAAAAGTCTCAAAGACCACTTATGTTTTGGAATTCTACCTAGCAACCATACATGTAGTAATTTGTTTCAATTAGGACTAACATTTTCATCAACTGAATTTCAAAAATATTTGATTCCAATTTTGCTAAATTTGATGAAAGTCTCAAACACCACTTATTTTTTTGGAATTCTACCTAGCAACCATATTGTAAGGATTTGTTTCGATTAGAGCAGTCATTTTCACCAACTGGATTTTCAAAATAATTGATTCCAAATTTGGTAAATTTCCTGAAAGTCTCAAAGACTACTTATTTTTTGGAATTCTACCTAGCAACCATACTGTAAGGATTTGTTTCGATTAGAGCAGTCATTTTCACCAACTGGATTTTCAAAATAATTGATTCCAAATTTGGTAAATTTCCTGAAAGTGTCAAAGAAAACTCATTTTTGGAAAATCTACCTAGCAACCGTATATCCTTGTATTTTTTCTTAGTAAAAATAGTGACTATCATATTTTTTTTTTAAAGTTGAGGAAAATTACCCCAAAGGTCTATAACAACTGTTTTCTGTGTCAAACAGGTGATCATGAGTGCGGGGATGGCCATCTTTTCTGATGGCACCACTTCTAGTTTTTTTTTTGCCATTTTCTCGTAAAGGGTACACAGATTATCCTACATTTTTTATGGTAGGAAGTTTTTATTTTACAGATCATTTGGGCATATATTTTAGATGTGCCTTTCGGTATTGACTTTGATATTGATCTGTTTTTCCCGAAAATATGCATTGTTGAACTTAGTCATTTTTAAAATGAATTTGACATAGACGGTACACAGTTTATCCGGGCTGTATCTCCTACAGTTTTTATTTTTGGGATCATTTTGGCATATATTGTAGATGTGCCTTTTGGTATTGATTTTGATATTGGTCCATTTTTCCAAAAAAAAATATACATTGTTGAACTTAGTCTTTTTTGCGATTTTCTCATAGAGGGTGAGGGTACACAGTTTGTCCAGCCAAGATCTCCTACAGTTTTTATGGCCGAGTGAGGAAGTTTTTATTTTACAGATGATTTGTACATATATTGAAGATGTGCCTTTTTGGTATTTATTTTGATTTTGGTGTACATTTGTATGTTTCCATTTTTTTAATGAATTTGACATAGAGGGTACACAGTTTGTATGGGCAACCCCTCCTACAGTTATTATTGTAGGAACTTTATATTTTACAGATAATGTGTACATATATTGAAGATGTGTTTTGATATTGTTTTTTATTTGGGGGGAATTTTATAAAAATATACGTAGCTGAATATAGCCCTTTTGTGTTTTTTGTCATAGAGAATGCACAGTTTGTCTGCCCAAGACCTCCTACAGTTTTTATGGTTGGAAGTTTTTATTTTGTAAATCATTTGTACATTTATTACAGATGTGCCTTTTAGTATTAATTTTGATTTTCGAGAATTTTTCTGAAAAAAAAATTTACATTGGTGAACGTAGTCGTATTTTTTTATTTTTCGCCATTTTGACACAGAGGGTACACAAGGTCGTCCAACATTCCAACATTGTCACAACATCAGTGATTTAACATACTTTTGATGTATAAGTTTTTGAGTCAGTCATTTCGCCCTGTTGACAAAATCGCTGAACAAACTACAGGCACGACTACAGTGTAAGAGTTGTGAAATGTAGAAGCCATATGCCGGAGATGCTCAAAACCGGGAAGTTCACCATTTGAAAGTCGAGATCATCACGCTTGTTGTACAGTTCAGAGTTGTCAATGTAGAGGTATAAGTCGAGGTATGATGCCGATGATGGTTTATCAGTGGTCTCTTTAACTTTGAGTTCATTGGGGTAACTAAATACCGACTTTACTGTGAATTTAAATTCTGCATATGCGTATATGGTCAACTCATTTCTCTTCAGTGGAGATAAAATTTAAATGTTTGGAAGATCATAAACTCAAAGATGTTAAAGAACTGATAGAGAACAAATAACCAATATGATCTAAATGTAAAGCCAAAATCGGCTAAGGACAGAGCTTTGCATGAGGGAGATGCTCCTAAGATTTCAACAAAATTTACAAATTTTTAGATATTGTAAGGTTCCAAATAGAATCGGCTTTCAGGTCAGCACCTATAAGATGAAGGTTTTCCGTAAATTGAAAATTGTTCAAATAAAATACCATCACATCTATGACGGAAGCTGAAATTAAAGGTCTTGGCTAGCGTATTGTCTATTTTCTGAACTAGCCCTTGTATGAATCTGGCTTCATACGAATTAAGAAAAAAAATTGCCAAAGGTGGAGCACAATTAGTCCCCATATGTATCCCTATTGTCTGCTGGAATAGTTGTCCTTCAAATTCTACAAATATATTATCAATCAAGAATTCCAGCATCGCGATGACATTCCCTCTATATAGTGTTGTGTGAATCAGTTTGATGTTTAACAAAATAGGCCCCATCTTTGAACATAAATTGCAAAGTGATTCCTTCGATCTCTTTGAAAAACCCTTGATTGATATGTACCGGGGCCACAAGATGACGAAACCGAAATAACTTTTCTGAAACAAAATGTCACACATTCCACATGGAATCAACGTAGACAAATTTTTAAGACGTTGTTACTAATTTCTCATAATGTTTAATTATCAATTTTAGGATTAATTGCAGGGACTTCACTAGTAGTTGTAACACAACCCCCTTGTCAATTTCTTGTGATAACCAGATGAAAATGTCATCATAAATATGTACTCACGGTAAGGAAAATGGAAATTCAAAATCTTGAAATTTGTTTCAATTTTGGACAATAAATTCAAACTTATGCAGGATAAAGTTTTTATAGTAGATTAATTTTGACACGAAGCAATCAGCATTCAAAATTTTTTACTTGATCTGCATTGAAGAGACTTAAGTTGTCGAAATGACCATCTTAAGGAACCAAATTCAGATTGATGTTAGTGTCCCTTTGGTATAAAATGGTTGTTAAACATCTGCCTCAGTAACACCCTGTGTAGACAGGAATAATAAAACAAGGTCTAAAATCTCAGGCGATGGTATAATAGGGTCTCCACTTGTTGTCCTGAAACAAAAATAATAAGCATTTTATGTCAATGTACTTCTAATCACTTTTCTGATTTAAAGAATGTTAATTAAGAAGAAAACACGTTATTTTTTTTTAATTCAGCTTTCTGGTTTGGATTCTACAACAACCAAAAACTCAACTTCCCATTGCACTTTATATCAGAACACCAGTCAAGAAATTTGGATAGAGATTTCCTTTACCATCTAAGTAAATCATCTTGCTGAAATCAATATTTCCCTGAAAGTTATTAAAAATGGTTAGAATTCACCAAAACATCTTAAATATGAAAAATTTCAATCAAACATTGCTAAAATTTGAACTAGTTCCCGTGGCTACATTGTATTTTTTTTAATAGTAAACTTAAATTTAGTCAACATATCGTTACGTTAACGTCGTTTTCCGTCATCCCGTCTTTATTGCAACTCGACTAAAAACTGCATGCCAGCTTTTTTTTTCTAGGAAAAAAAAGAATACCCGTTGCAACAAAAACATAAATAACGGGAGCTAAAACATTTACAAATATCTTACCTGGGATTAAACTGAGACGATTTGTCTATAATTTGTTCGAGTTGGAAACCTGCAACTCCAATCCCTTTGTTACTATGTACTAATTTGAACAGCAGTTTCCTTTCAAAAGCTACCTCCAGTAATTTGGAAACAGTTTGTCCTTGATCTGTTGGAGGTAAGTACGTTTCAAACTTGTAAATTCCCTGTAAGTACAGTGATATCATAAAATTAGATATACTTAGTACGTACGTTAGGTTTCCTTTTTCAATCCCATCTGCTTCAAATCATCAAAAGTTTTTTGTTGTCTTTAATTTAAAACTTGTTTTTTTTTTTTTTGTAAATATGTTTAATATTTTCAGAGGTGGTATAGTTTATTTTATTTCGATATTTTTTTTTTGTAATGAATACTTCTTTCAGACTAATTTTCCATATTATTTGATTCTTACGCTGCTGATGAGAAGATTCTCCATGAGACACGTGTCCAGCATACCAAATTTTACCTTTTATCGTGCAATTTGGGCATTTTTTTTTATTTTGGAACCACTGTGACGATGTTATTGTCAGGTGGACCAGATGTCCCGGAAGAAATTTAGAAGCACATTTGTCAGACCTGTTCGATAGAAATTTACTGTTTTTATAAAAATTCAAACCCTTTAAAAGTACTAAGGCTTTATTCGGTGTTTCATTTACTGGACTATTTTTGGCTTATGGTTATCCGTTGTATTTGATTTTAGTGTTGTACAGCATAACAAACTTTACCGTTGAAAATGCAACTATGGTCTGTTTGTATTTTGAAACCTCTTTCTGGAGGACCAATAGTCCCGGGACGTATTCGTCGGCCTAGTAGTCAGGCTTGTCTTACACGAAAATTTTGCCTTTCGTTGTTTATAAATTTATTGTCTTTATCAAAATTCAAACCCCTTGAAACTGATACTGAGACTTCTGTGTATTGCACTCGGTAATACCTCTCAAAATAGTTGTAAGGGACCGACCATTTAACTCGAAAAGAGGGGGGGTATGGTTTTTTTTTCTAAAAAAATATTTTGGATCCGATTTTCTGTGAAAAAAATATTTTGGCTGCCAAATTGATTCAAAAAAAAATTTTCTGACGGAGGCTTTCTGCCCAAAAAAATAATTTTGAAAAAAAAAATATTTTGTTGATACACGTGAAAAAAAATAAATAAAAAAAACCATACCCCCCCTTTTCAGGTTAAATGGTCGGTCCCTAAGGGCCGTATTTAACTTTTTCATGGTGACGGTGACTAAAAAATGAAGGACAACAATAATAGCATTATTTCTTTGCTTGGTTTTCGCTATATATATGTCTGTGTATTTATAGAGACTCATGTGCATTTACCCCATATCCTTTCATTGTAAAGATATATCATGAAAGGACACGATATATGTAATAATTTATTTACTCAAATTATGATTGCATTAGAAAAGATAAAACTACATATTGTCATACATACATTGGAACACTATAATCAAAGAGTAAATATTAACAGAAATAAAGAAAACGGCATATTTGAATATAAAAAGATAATAATTATTATTACACAAACCTGTTACTATCACTGTTTTTTCTAATCTCTTGTCATCTTGTAAACTCACCTTGAGCAAATGTACTAGTGTAAGGTTATATGTATTTATCGGTAATTTATATAGGTTTCCTTTGATATCACGAAGCGAATATTTTTCAGTATTTGCTACATGCCCGAAGACGAAAAAATATTGGCAAAAAGTTTATTACGCCACGCCTACTGTGTCAATCAGAATCAATGAAACAAAGAAATATACATCTTACAGAGACTCTTACCGGATCGTACAATTTTTTTTACTAATCAATAATGATCAATTTCACGATTTGTTGAAAATTAACATTCATTTACAAAATTTGATCTGTTACATGATTTAATTAATTACCGATAAAAAGAATAATAGAAGTTTTGTTTTTGATACAAGAAATAATGGCTCTAATTATGGACTCGCCCACAAGGGGCTCGTCCATTATTGTTCGCCAGTATTTCTTGTATCAAAAACAAACTGCCATTTTTCTATATGTATTGGAAACGGATTAATATAAGACAATCCGTCTTGTTTCCGAATCCTATTGATTAATTTGTTAACATGTATTTATTTCATTATGTAATTGTGTATTATTATTATAATGACAAGTTGATTAATAAAATATGTTTATATCAAAAATTGCACATTTAAAAAACATGGCTGCCAGCGCAGGAAAACAACATTTTAAACATCTTCTCTGAAACTATTGAAGCAAATTTAACGAAACTGTTCTGAAATGATGCATGGAAGTTCCTTTACAAAGATTGCACATTTTGTTTCAATTCAACAAAAAAAAAAAAAAAAAAAAAAAAAAAAAAAACATGGCCACAAGCACGGAACATAGTTTAACATTGACCCTATGGGAAATTCCATTTTCATCTTCTCCTCTGAAACCAGTTAAACAAATCCAACCAAACTTTACTTGAATGATGTATGGAAGGTTCTTCACAAAGATTGCACATTTCGTTCCGATTCGATAAAAAACATGGCCACCAGCGCGAATCTTAGTTTTAACACGGGACCCTATGGGAAAAATATAGTTTCCATAACGAGAACTAGTAGTTTATGAAATTTCTCACATCGAGTTAAATAAATTTTTCAAATGTTTGAACGCGAGGCTTGCCGAGCACAGAACTTCGTTTGAAATGGGACCCCTATAAGAAAACATCTTTTTCGTCTTATGCGCTGAAACTATTGAAGCTAATTCAGCGAAACTAAGATTGCTTATTTTGTTTTGATCTGATAAAAAAACAAGACCACAAGCACAGAACATATTTTAACACAGGATCCTATAGGATAAACATCAGTTTCATCCCCTTCTGCAAGCATTTTGTCATGTGAGCGATTCAGGCTCAGTTTCTGAGCCTCTAGTTTTTCTATGAATATATATGAGCAAATTATCTATTGTGTACTCACTGCAAAAACTCCGTATTTAATGTTGAATGCATAGTTGATTTCAAAATATCTTTCTCTCCGCATAATCTTTACTGTACCACTAGGCTGCTTTCCGATGATAACATGATATGCCATTCCACAAGTCGGGCAGACTCTTTTATCTTTGAATTGTTCCTTTAAGCATTTTTTACAGAAAGAATGCTTACAGCTGTATAAAGTCCGCTTGTTTTCTATTGAATTTTTGCACACTTTGCATATTTCGATATCTGTTTTTTCATTATCTGTAAAAATGATTTTTCAGGTAAAGATTAAAAAAAAACAAAAAGGGAGATATTGAATAAGAACAATAGAAAAAAGAAGGGAAACGGGGAATGTGTCAAAGAGACAATGACCCAAAGGGGAGTAACAACAACTCAAAGCCACCATAAGATCTTCAATGAACGGTGAGAAAACCCCACACCCAACGGTAGGTCGGAGTCGGCCCCTGAATAAAGAGTAATCAAGTTCAGCGAAATAAACATCATCCTAGACTCCTATAGACATAAAGTAAACTAACTAGAAAAAAGACAAGACACACAAAGGCTTAATAAATTTCCTGGCTTAGGCGCAAGCCTGCTGCGGCGGGGTTAAACTAGTTTTATTGGGCCCAAACCTTCCCCTACAGCCAATGTGATGAATCAAAAAACAATCGTAACAACAGTAAAATTCAGTTGGCAACAGGACTGAGTCAATTGTAAAAAATGGAACTGAAAGAACTAAATATACAGACATAAATATGAAAGCACAAGAGACTACTAGCAGTTAACTGACATGCCAGCTCCAGACCCATTACCAACTGACAAAGTAAGTTATGTACCTCCAGTATACAGCTTCTACCAAGATCCCTTCCTGTGAGGAGTTTAGGATAATGATTTCATGCATATGCCGGAATACATAACCCGTGTCCATGCAATACAGATTATGCAAAGACCCTATCAAAAAATCAATGTTAATACCAAAGAAGGCCATATGTATAACCCTTATGAATTAGACGATTTAAAGGTTTTATAAGTTTGTTGGGCGAGTTTAAGTATTTTTTACTCTTATATAAAACATTACCGTAAAATAGGGGATGTGAAATACCAGCCTTGATTAGATGT
>MJUU01040548.1:0-15648 GCA_002080025.1 Modiolus philippinarum
CTTTATGGAGATAATAATTCGTCCAAGAAACACACAAAGACATGAAAACAATGATCTCAGGTGCCAAGTTCTTTGTGCAACAATGCATCTCAATTCGCGCTACGATATACATTCCCATGCAACTGAAAAATGACTGTTATGCATTGTAAATACTCAAATGACATTATCTCAAGTTTTGTTTGACCAAACTCTGATCAACGGCAATTAACATGCAACACCCCGGACTGAACATTGTTGGACGAACGGCAATCAACAGATCAACACCCCTGCCTGATCCTATTTCGAATTTAGTCAATTCCAACCCCGATCGTTGCAAAATATCGTCTGTTTCGGACTATTGAGTGTCAAGAGTTTTTATGAGATTAGAAAGATGTGTACAAGGTTTCCTGAAAAGGATTCTTTTAGCATGGGTATGATCACTAATGTTTGATTGCGTGAGGTTGGTCACCTGGGTCGTAACATAGGATAGAATTCTATCCTTTGGATAGACACTAATCCAAAAAAATAATGAAAAAAATATGCCTAGGGTGTATAACAACTGTTTTCTGTGTCAAACAGGGAGTGCGGGGATAGCTGTCGTTTCCGACAACATCTAGTTTTTTATTTTTCCAAAACTTTTTACATAGACATATAGATAGTAACTTCTGGACTTTAACAGTGCTTCTTTAAAAATTGCAAAAAAAACTTTAGGTTAGGCATTTTTAGCCCCAAAAATCTAGGGTCGGTTGGGTTACTGGAAACACAGATTTTTTTTTATTCTGCCTAACTTGAAATAATTTGTACCTATTTAAGGGGAAAAAAAATTGAGATGGACAAATAGCATGCAAATTCAATTTATGTAGTTTTCCTAAATACATATTTTCAAAATTTTAATACATACAAAATTACAAGTTCTAATTAGAGGCTCTAAAGAACCTGTAGCTCACCTGGTCCAAAGCTAGCATAAACAATAACATCAATGATAAAGGGTCTCATTTTCTAGTGTGATAATAAACCTAGATGTAATATGGCCCACTGTGTCAGACAATATGATCTTATAATGTGTTTTCTCATAGGGTCCAATGTTAAACATGAATGTGCTCTCTCATAGGTTCCAATGTTAAACTAGAGCTGTCGCCGAATGGCAGCCAGTTATACCCCCCGCTAACTGAACCCTGAATCAATATGGCAAGTGTAAATTTAAGTGCATGCGGACACAATACAAGTATGGACACATTGATATACCTTCCCTCTTTTTTCCAAGAAATTGTTCAAAGAAGAATTACCTTTTCAAAATTTCAGACAGCAACCATATTATTTCATGCAAATCTTCAGGTGGTATACTAAAACCATGTAACATTTCATCAAAATCCTGATACCCGTTTTAGAGAACATGCACTGACAAATTTCGTCCTCCTTTTTACCAGAAAATATTCAAAGATGAATTATCTACCCTTATAAATTTCAAGCAGCAACCATATTACTTCATGCACATCTTCAGGTGGTGTACTACAACTGTGCAACATTTCATAAAAATCCAAGAATCTGTTTTAGAGAACATGCACTGACAAGGTTTGTCCTCCCCTTTTGCCAGAAAATATTCAAAGACAAATTATCTGCCCTTCAAAATTTCAGAAAGCAACCATATTACTTCATGCACATCTTCAGGTGGTGTACTACAACTGTGTAACATTTCATCAAAATCCAAGCAGCCGTTTAGGAGAACATGTGCTGACAAGGTTCAGCCTCCCCCTTTTGAGAAAATATTAAAAGACAAATTATCTCCCCTTCAAAATTTCAGAAAGGAACCATATTATTTCATGCACATCTTCAGGTGGTGTACTACAACTGTGTAACATTTCATCAAAATCCAAGCAGCCGTTTAGGAGAACATGTGCTGACAAGGTTCATCCTCCCCCTTTTCGAGAAAATATTCAAAGACAAATTATCTCTCCTTCAAAATTTCTGACAGCAAACATATGACTTCATGCACATCTTCAGGTGGTGTACTACAACTGTGTAACATTTCATGAAAATCCAAGCAGCTGTTTAGGAGAACATGCGCTGACAAGGTACATGGACGGACAGATGGACAGACGGACGGACGGACAGGGCGATTCCTATATACCCCCAAACTTTGTTTGCGGGGGGTATAACAAAGTTCTGTGCTGGCAGCCATCTTGGATCTGATTGGGACTTGCCAGACACCTTTTTAAAGGGACCAACTAAGGACAGTTTTGACGAAGTATGGTTCCAATTGGCCAAGTAGTCTCAGAGGCGAAGAACTTTAAACATGTTTTCCCATAGGGTCCAATGTTAACTATGTTGTCCGCTAACGGCCATCTTGGATCTGATGGGAACTTGCCGAGAGGACCAACTAAGGACAATTGTGACCAAGTATGGTTTGAATTGGCCAAGTAGTCTCAGAGGAGTAGATCTTTGAATGTGTTTTCCATAGGGTCCAATGTTAAACTATGTTGTTCGCTGGCAGCCATCTTGGATCTGATGGGAACTTGCCGGACACATTTCTTAAAGGGGACCAACTAAGAACAGTTGTGACCAAGTATGGTTCCAACTGGCCAAGTAGTCTCAGAGGAGAAGATCTTAGAATGTGTTTTCCCATAGGATCCAATGTTAAACTAAGTTCCCCGCTGGCGGCCATCTTGGATGAGGTCCACAACTTCCATCATAAAGATAAAATGTAGTTTTTGACATACTTAACATTTTTGCTCTAAATCTTAACTTCTATCTCAAATCTTTATTGAAATACAAGGCAAAATGTATAAAGAAAAACAAGAGTGGACCCTAATAGATGTCTCGCACGTCCCTGCTTGTCGCTAAAACAGTCATGTACTACTCAAGAGCAACCTACAAGCTAAATATTATTACCATTCCACTTACAGTAATTCAGAAACTATTATAATCAGAAACACTCAACTTTGTTCACTAGACCATGAAATTGAGGTCAAGGTCAAAAGCCATATGGCAGACTGACATGTACTAACCAAGACCAAGCTATATATCAAATATCATTGACCTATGGCTTGTAGTTATTGAGAAACAGACTTAAGCAAAAAAACTTAACCTCGTCACTGGACAGTGAAATTGAGGTCAAGGTCAAAAGCCATATGGCAGACTGACATGTACTAACCAAGACCAAGCTATATACCAAATATCATTGACTTCTAGCTTGTAGTTATTGAGAAATGGACTTAAGCAAAAAAACTTAACCTTGTCACTGGACCGCGAAATATAGGTCAAGGTCAGATAATTTTGGGTCCGACAGATAGGGTTCGCAGTAAGCTACCTATGGACCAAATATAAAGTTCCTACATCAAAGGCTTCTATATAAAAACTTGAGTTTACGCCGCCGTCGCCGTCATACTTTGCACACCTATGTCTCGCTTTCCGCGACTTTTGTCACGGGCGAGACAAAAATTGATGAATAAAGGGCAATAACTCCTCTATACCTATTCAGATTTTCTTCAAAATTTCTAGGTGGGTAGATCTTGATATGCTGAACATTTCTGCAATTTAAAGTTGACCTCTTTCTGTTAGTTTTTTTATAAAAAATAAAAAAAATATCAAAATTTCGAAAATTTCACGGAAAAAGGGCAATAACTCTAAGACGGTTTTTCGGATTTTCTTCAAAATTGCAGGGCAGGTAGATCTTGTCGTGCTGATCACTGGTTTTTGAGTTATTTGCCAAAAACAGCAATCTACCCCTATGTGCTATTTTTAGTAACAGCAGCCATGTTGTTTGGTCCTCAGACTAAGCGAACATAATTTTGAATCTAGATACCCTGGTAACGATGCAGGTTAAGTTTGGTTAAAATTGGCCCAGCAGTTTCAGAGGAGAAGATTTTTGAAAAAGTTTACGACATACGGACGACAGACAGACGCCGACGGATGCCACATGATGGCAATAGCTCACATGGCCTTATAGGCCAATTGAGCTAAAAATGTAAGAAATCCACATTGTATTGTTACTTACAATTTTAATGAATTCAAAAAGTTCTATGATTGCAGAATTTAACAGGTTATATCTATTGCCATTAGCAAGGNAAACGGGTTGGGCAAGGAATGCGAAATTAAAACCCAGGCTTAAGCTTGTGCCAACAAACATCATACTAAAATTTGATAATAATCCGTTCACTAGAACTAAAGTTATGCTGTCCACAGACGCCGACGCCAACGCCGACGCCAGCGCCATACCATAATACGACCGCAAAATTTTTGCGGTCGTATAAAAAAATTGATGAATAAAGGGCAATAACTCCTCTATACCTATTCAGATTTTCTTCAAAATTTCTAGGTGGGTAGATCTTGATATGCTGAACATTTTTGCAATTTTAAAGTTGACCTCTATCTGCTACAGTTTTTTTATAAAAAATAAAAATGTAAGAAATCCACATTGTATTGTTACTTACAATTTTAATGAATTCAAAAAGTTCTATGATTGCAGAATTTAACAGGTTATATCTATTGCCATTAGCAAGGAAGGTTTCCACTATCGGTTTAAATAATGATCCCTTGATGATATATCTGTAGTAGAAGTCATCTTTGATTCCTATAATTTTACGCATAAATCTTAAAGCACCTGAAAGAGAAAACATCATTACAATGGTTTCTTGTAGGAAAGTTATTAACATAATAAGCAGCAATGACTTGAAAATGTAATTCAATGTGTCATTCAGAAAAAAAATAGTCTGACAAGAGACCCTTTAAGGGTACTTATAAATTTTCTATTACTGGCTGTTTTACTAAGTTGCAATAATTTCTTGGCATATGTTTTTTTTTCCTTTTCTTTTCTTTTTTTTCTCCTTTTTTTAATTGCAGATTTGAGTGGAAGAAGTATGGAAATATTTCCATTTCATGTACATATAATTCCAGGTTGATCACTATTAACCTGTAGACACTTCATGTACAACACCCTCTGAAAATAAAATATCTGACATAACAGAAAAACAAACAAAAAACTTACATAATGCCAGAAATCTATGTCGAGATTTCAACAATAATAAAACTCTTCTCAGTAAGTCTTTACTAATGATGTAATTTTTGATATGGAATGTGTGATGTTCTATACAAAATGTCAGCAAATCTAAAATCAAAGACTGTAGCTGAGCAGACTGGAAATCATCTGAAAAGATAAACGTGCTCAAAATTATTGACAGCTAAATTACTCAAAATATTACTTATTGTAATGGTTATCCATTTTGATACATGTAACTGAACAATCTACTCCTTTAACATTCACTAATGCTTTGATATTGAACCTTTTAATCTACTGAATGTCAATCTTGTGCTGTACAAAAAACTGATTACCATAAATTACCACTTGTCTGTAGGTGAGGATTAACTTTATGAGGATTGTGTAACCGTTTCTCTCTATCTTCTTTACAAGCCATTGTTTTAATTGCTCAAAACTTAAGAAACTATGAAAGACTAGCATACACTATAATGTTAGTATATCTGAGCACACTGGATTAGAAAATTATATTTATTTTACAGGAATTCGAAATCTTAAGAATTCTAACTTTTTTGGTGTGTCATCTCCACCTTAATTATATAAGGGCTGTTCCAGAAAAAATGACATGGGGGGTTTGAAGGCACTTTTTATTGACCCCCACCACCCATAGAATTCTTCCCCATATGTACAATACAAAAAGATGATGAAAACACAACCACCCATAGCAATTTATATAAAGTGCCTTCAAAGGGTCCCAGACCAACTTTTCTGGAACAGCCCTTATGTAAAAGTACATTTTCCTGTAGATGATATATACATGTATGTAATGTGGTGAACCAGTTCACAATAAAACACATATAAAGAATAAAATGCAGTGNTCCATCTTCTTTACAAGCCATTGTTTTAATTGCTCAAAACTTAAGAAATTATGAAAGACTAGCATACACTATAATGTTAGTATATCTGAGCACACCGGAATAGAAAATTATATTTATTTTACAGGAATTCCAAATCTTAAGAATTCTAACTTTTTTAGTGTGTCATCTCCACCTTAAAGTACATTTTCCTGTAGATGATATATACATGTATGTAATGTGGTGAACCAGTTCACAATAAAACACATATAAAGAATAAAATGCAGTGGAACTGTGTGAACTAACAAGATGTGTTCGTGAAACACTATGCCCCTGGTAGCAACCATGTCTACCATTCAAACTTGCTAAAATTGAAATCACTAGAAATTAAGGTTAAGTAGACATTTGTACTAAGCTCCATTAGATCTATTCACATAAAGATTAAGGAGCAACTACAGCTGTTGCCGGATGGCAGCCATTTATACCCCCGCTAATTGAACCCTGAATCAATATGGCAAATGTATACTTAAGTTTGTGTGGACACAATACAGTCATGGTGGACACAATGATATACTTCCCCCCTTTCTCGAGAAAATATTCAAAGATGGAATATTTCCCCTTCAAAATTTCAGACAACAACCATATACCTTCATGCACATCTCCAGGTGGTGTACTTCAACAGTGTAACATTTAATCAAAATCAAAGCAGCCGTTTAGGAGTACATGCACTGAAAAGGTTTTTCCAGAAAATTTTCAAAGTCAAATCATCTCCCCTTTATAATTCCAGGCAGGAACCATATAATTTCATGCACACCTTCAGGTGGTGTACTACTACTGTGTAACATTTCATCAAAATCCAAGCAGCCTTTAGGAGAACATGCGCTGACAAGGTTCAACCCCCCCGCCAAATAATATTCAAAGACGAATTATCTCCCCTTCAAAATTTCAGGCAGAAACCATAATACTTCTTGCACATCTTCAGATAGTCTAATACAACAGTGCAACATTTCATCAAAATCCAAGCAGGCGTTTAGAAGAACATGTGCTGACAAGATTTTCCAGAAAATATTCAAAGTCAAATTATCTCCCCTTTAAAATTTGGGGCAGGAACCATATAACTTCATGCACATCTTCAAATGGTGCACTATACATGTGTAACATTTCATCAAAATCCAAACAGCCATTTAGGAGAACATGCGCTGACAAGGTTCATCCCCCTTTTTGCCAGATAATATTCAAAGACGAATTATCTCCCCTTCAAAATTTCGAACAGCAACCATATCACTTCATGCACATCTTCAAATGATGTACTATAACTGTGTAACATTTCATCAAAATCAAAATCAAAATTCAGGAGAACATGCGCTGACAAGGTACATGGATGGGCAGTCAGACAGACGGACAGACAGACAGACAGACAGACAGGGGGATTCCTATATACCCCCCTACCTAAACTTTGTTTGCGGGGGAATATAGATTTTGATCTTTTGACCTCTGTGACATTGACCTTAATGAAATTTGCATAATGGTGTTAAGCTTTATATGATCCAGACTTGCCTACCCCTCTTGGTCGAAAATAGTTAGTTACTTGACCAGAAATCGTAATCTGAGTTGAAAAATAGTAAGTCACTTTTTAATGTAATAAAACATGCCATATCCTTTCATTTTTCCTATTTAGTATAGAAAATACACATTTCAGGATTTTGACCTTTTGACCTCTGTGACCTTGACCTTTGACCTGACCTTAGTGAAATCTGCATAATGGTGTTCAGCTTCACATGATCAATACACATACCAAATATGAAGGTCCTATCACATCTGGTTTAAAAGTAATCAGCCAGGTTAAAGTTGCGGACAGACAGACAGACAGACAGACAGACAGGGCAAAAACAATATGCCCCAATCTAAAGATCCGGGGGCATAAAAATAATGCAATGCATGTACCGAAAGTGACAAGAAACAATGGTAACAAAAACTTTCCAATAAACATTCTTCCAAAAGTCAAATTCTGAAACGTTCCGGATATTAGAACGACAGGTCAAAAAGGTCAAGCGGGGTAAAAATGGCCTCCTTGTATTTGCAGGCAAATGGAATAAATTATTCTATCAACATATGAAAGGACTTTATGATTGAATAATAGCTGAACATGTCATAAATCAAAATTTTACCCCAGGCAGGTAATTTCAAACCTATTCATTTTTGGGCAAGAAAATAAATATGAAAATTCCTTGATTACCCTCAATTGACTTTGGAAACCAGTTTTCAGTAGATTTGGGGTGAGATGTCCACAATAACCCAAAAACTTGAAATATCGTCTATTGGGGCTTAAAATCGGGTTGAATTGCCTATGGCAAACAAACATATTCTTAAATTTGGCTTAACCAAAAATTCATTCAAATACAGTAAATTATGGCATTTTTGAGTTAAAAGTGAGCAAGATGTAAAAACAACAGTACACATAAAAAGAGTTCGGTCTTTCGATATGTGTATAAAATATCCTTTACAACTGATCCATCAACTAACCTTTACTTAGCCGACCATCTGATGTGTTGGCATATAAAGGTGCTGTTAATACATGCATACTGTGCTTGTAAAAGAACACTAAAAATTCTGACTTCTCTGTTTTCTGCAATAAATAATACACAAAAAGTAAATAATGTACATGTTTAGAAACACAAAGGCATAATATGTAATACAATACACCTGATATCTTTGTAAAGGACCTTCCATATATCATTGCTACACAGTCTTGTTGAATAGCTGCATTTAATATGGTTTCCTCATATGGAGCTAGATCACTAATTGAACTGATAAACATACTAGAGGCTCAGAAACTGAGCCTGTATCGCTCACCTGACAAAGTGCTTCTATGCCATGCATGACCATAAATGATCATGTTTTTTACCAATGGGGTATTGTGTTTAGGTTTGTTCTCAATTAGCACCCGTGTGTTTTGTCTGATCCTATTGAAATAAGTAATTTTTGCAAAGGACCTTCAATACATTTAGTATAATTTACTTTAATTGCTTTGAGTGAAGATGATGAAAAGGATGGTTTTCTCATACTGGGCTCAAATGTTAAACTATGTTCTGCACTTGAGGCAATTTTTTTTTTTGTCGGATTGAAATGAAATGTGCAATTTTTGTAAAGTACCTTCAGTCATCATTCCTGTAAAGTTAGGTTGAATTTGCTTCAGTGGTTTCAGAAGAGTAGATGAAAATGTGATTTTCCCATAGGGTCCGATGATAAACTTTGTTCCGTGCTGGCAGCCATGTTTTCTAACAGATTGTAAAGAAATGAGCAATCTTTGTTATTAAGGACATTCTATTCATCCTTCCTGTAAAGTTTGGTTGAATTTGCTTCTGCAGTTTCAAAGGAAAAGATGAAAATGTGATTTTTCCCATGGGTACAATGTTAAACCTAAGTTCCGCGCTGGCGGCCATGTTTTTTATCGGATCTGAAGGAAATGAGCAATCTTTGTTGAGGACCTTCCATACATCATTCCTGTAAAGTTTGGTTGAATTTGCTTCAGTGGTTTCAGAGTAGTTGTTGAAAATGTGAAAAGTTAACAGACGGACGACGGACGCCAAGTGATGGCAATAGATCACACTGACCCTTTGGGTCAGGTGAGCTAAAAAGAAGTGATTACTTTAAACAACTACACTGCAGTATTCCATGGAGTAGTTTACTGATAATGGAAGGAATGGAAATTGCAATGGCATATATGGAAGTAGAACTAAATGCAGAAAATTTGTGTAGAAATTCAACCCAATGATATACAGGTGAATAAAAATTTTGCACTTTTGTGGGATACATATTCCAGAGTTTGTTTGTGTTGACATGATGATTATTTTTTAATATTTTTGAGGTTTGGCAACTAACAGAAACTTGAATCCAACACACCACCCTGAAATTAAATAACAGTAACTTCACCCTATTTCACTAATTTTGGGCATGTTGTGCGATGGGTGAAATTACACAAAATGTAACTACTGGAATCTATGGAAAACTAATTGGTGTTCTGTGCTCTGACATATGGTCCATTGCTTAACTATGTTCCAACTATGAAGGAAATACTTTTTAAAAACAACCTCATCCCTGTGAAGTTTTGTATTATTTGCTTCAGTGGTACAATAAAATACAATTTTCTAAGAGGATTATATATTTAATATATTAAAAGGATTATATTTTCAAAGTGGATTATATTCTGGACTAGCCATGTTTTATGTCGAATCCAGATGAGCTGAACAATTTTTATCACCTTTGATACATAATCCATTTCAAGATAATTTTGCTTGAGTATTTTCAGAAGAGATTATCAAAATGTGATATTCTAGTTGGGTCCAATGTTAAAATGTTCATCACTGGCAGCAATATTTTCAGCCACAATCAAATGAAATGAGCAATCTTTGTAAAGGACCGTCCAAACATATTCAAGAAAATTTTAATTTAAATTTTAAATTTTAATAATTGATAATGACTTATGTAGTATCTCAGACATAACCCTTACTGCAAACTTTAACCGAATCATTGAAGCATAAAATGTAGGTCAGAGTGATCCAATTATCATCACTCTCCAAGACGCATCCACTGACCAAAGATGATTAATGTGCCACATGTAGTTCCTCAGATATGAACCTTAACGCAAACTTTAACCGAGGTCATTGAAGCATAAAATGTAGGTCAGAATGACCCAATAATCATCTGAAGCAGCATCACTCTCCAAGACGCATCAACTAACCAAAGATGATTGATGTGCCACATGTAGTTCCTCAGATATGAACCTTAACACAAACTTTAACCTGAGGTGGGAAGAACAGACGGACACTCGGACGGACGGACAGACAGACGGATGGACGGGCCAGATGCTATATCCCCTCCCCAACTCCGTTGGGCGAGGGGATAAAATTAAATTTCTGATTACTGAATTAATTTTTCATAAGCAGTAAAACTAGAGGCTCCCAGGAGCCTGTATAGCTCACCTGGTTTTCAGTTGCCACAATCAAGGTAACAATGTAAGTTATACAGTTGATCTTCAGTTTCTCAAACTTTCGTAGGTCGAACAACTCCAATATCTTGAACTGTTTTTAAAGTCTGATCATGTTTTATTATATTTCTTTGTTAGGATTTTTTGATAAAAAAACGGTCTTGCTAAGGACCACTTTCGACACCAGTTTTTAAGTCGAGACGTCATTTTGTAAATGGCAGTCAACAAACAATTTTCACAATGGCAGTCAACAAACAATTTTCAACATCAGTTTTGAAGTCGCAACATCAATATCTATTTGGAAATCAAATTTCATTGAAATCGGACAATGTTGAATTTTCCCGCCTTTTTTGGCGGCCATTTTGAAAATGGCGGTCAAGGAACAATTTTCAACATCAGTTTTGAACTCGCAACATCAAGATCTATTTGGAAACCAAATGTCATTGAAATCGGAAAACGTTGAATTTCCCCGCCTTTTTTGGCAGACATTTTGAAAATGGCAGTCAATGAACAATTTTCAACTTCGGTTTTGAAATCGCAACATCAATATCTATTTGGAAACCAAATTTCATTGAAATCGGACAATGTTGAATTTTCCCGCCTTTTTTGGCGACCATTTTGAAAATGGCGGTCAAGGAACAATTTGAAGTCGCCACAGCAAGGCAAACATTTCATTAACTTACACTTAACATTCATCTTCTATTGTTTTGGAAATAATAGATGAAAAATACGAAAATTAAAAAAATTCAGTGAAAAAAGGGCAATAACTCCTACAAGGGTTTATGGATTTTCTTCAAAATTTCAGGGTAGGTAGATCTTGATATGCTGAACATTTTTGCAATTTACATTTGACTTCTATCTGTTACACTTTTTGAAATAAAAAATAAACAAGTGCCTGTGACCAGACTCCCCAGTGAAAGTTCAACAGGAAC
Organism: Modiolus philippinarum; assembly: GCA_002080025.1. Taxonomy (NCBI): domain Eukaryota; kingdom Metazoa; phylum Mollusca; class Bivalvia; order Mytilida; family Modiolidae; genus Modiolus; species Modiolus philippinarum. Next base: position 11,725 of record MJUU01040548.1, read on the forward strand.
ACATTTCATAATCAAATGGAGAAATAAGTTCTAGACAGAATAAACCTAATAGATATGTCAATGACATTTTATGCATTTGTTCCACTATCACTATGAACCTATTTTGGCTCACAATTATGGATGTTATTTGAAAAGTCAGATGTGACTTTGTGCAAATTCGGCATTGCTCACACAGAGCCGGTCAATATTTCAACAGTTTTCCATGATATAATTGCTTCCTTCGTCTTATTGAAGATCTTAAAATTTCTTTTAACAAACAATCAACATTCTTACCCACCAAAAATTAGTAAATAGGAAGTGAAAGAGAACAACATAAAGGGAGGTAATAAATATAAAGAAATTGCTAAAATAATATCTGCAATCCCGATAATTACTCAAAATTGAAAAACAGACAATTTCCTCCCTGGCTTAATTGGCCAATTATAAATTCCTGTTGTAACCAGCTTTTGGTTTGTAAAAAAAAAAAATTTATACAATCCTATCGATTTATTCTTCAACAGTACTGCCAAATTGAGATCACTGGAATTTTTTTGATGAATTTGAATAGGGTCCAAATTTTTACTATAGTCCCACTGGCTGCCATCTGGATTAGATGCGGACATGTCTAAAGGGAACCACCAAAGGACTTCTTTGACCAAGTTTGGTTCCAATTGGGCAAGCGGTTTAAGAGGAGTTGATTTTTTTTTCCAATAGGGTCCAATGTTAATCTATGGTCCCCGCTGGCGGCCATCTTGGATCAGGTGCAGACATGTCGGACACAATTTTTAATGGGGCCCACCCAAGGACTATTGTGACCAAGTTAGGTTCAAATTGGCCCAGCGGTTTCAGAGGACTTGATTTTTTAATGCATTTCCCATAGAGTTTAATGTTAATCTATGGTCCCCGCTGGCGACCATCTTGGATTAGGTGCGGACATGTCAGACACAATTTTGAATGGGGTCCACCCAAGGACTATTGTGACCAAGTTTGGTTGCAATTGGCCAAGCGGTTTCAGAGAAGTTTATTTGTTTTATTTTTTAATGCATTTCCCATAGGGTCCAATGTTAATCTATGGTCCTCGCTGGCGGCCATCTTGGATTAGGTGCGGACATGTCGGACACAAATTTTTAATGTGGTCCACCCATAGACTATTGTGACCAAGTTTGGTTGCAATTGGCCCAGCGGTTTCAAGGGACTTGATTTTTTAATGTATTTCCCATAGGGTCCAATGTTAATCTATGGTCCCCGCTGGCGGCCATCTTGGATTAGGTGCGGACATGTCAGACACAATTTTTAATGTGGTCCACCCAAGGACTATTGTGACCAAGTTTGAATGCAATTGGCCCAGCGGTGTCAGAGGAGTTGATCTTTAGATGAACAATGTATAAAATAGCAAAAATTTGACATTAAAGGGCAATAACTTCAACATGGGTATTCAGATTTGCTTCAAAATTTTCAGAGGGATAGATCTTGGTATGCTGAACATTTTTGCAATTTCAACTTGACTTCTATCTGTTATAGTTTTCCTAATAAAAAATTAAAAATATTAAAATTTTGAAAATTTTATGGAAAAAGGGCAATAACTCCGACATGGGTTTTCGGATTTTCTTCAAAATTGCAGGGCAGGTAGATCTTGCCATGCTGATCATTTTAACCCCCGTGTCAGATTTTTGATATCTGTAACGGTTTTCAAGTTATTTGCAAAATACAGCAATTTACCCCATGTTCTATTTTTAGTAACAGCGGCCATGTTGTTTGGTCTTCGGACTAATCGAACACAATTTTGAAACTGCATACCCTGGAGATGATTCAGGTCAAGTTTGGTAAAAATTGGCTCAGTGGTTTCAGAGGAGAAGATTTTTGAAAAAGTTAACGACGGACAACGACGACGGACGCCAAGTGATGGCAATACCTCACATGGCCTTTCAGGCCAGGTGGAAAGGCCAGGTGAGCTAATGAAACTAAAGAATATGTATATAAACAAGGATGATTTGAAATTTATCACAATAGATATCCAAAGAGTATCAGGTATTACACGAGTTCCTAGTCTCTGATCATGATCTGTGATGGAATCAGTAAGTACTTATACACTGTTCCATGCACAAAATATTGCACAATGCGTCATTCAAATCTTACCCGTGTAGAAATGTTCTCATAGGCAAGATATTTTTAATTGATAATATAAGTTAATAAAACACTTATTTCATGCCCCGTTTCAGGAAAAAGTAAAACGATTGTCCTTCGATGATGAAAATAACTTGTAAACTGTTGTCTTTGGCCTCAGGCAACAGATTACAAGTCATTTCCATCACCTCATGACAATAGTTTTTGCTATTTCCTTCAGGCATGAAATAACTGTATAATATGTAAAGTTATCTATGAATTTTGTAGTATTCACCACAATAATTTATTTGAATTATTCAATTATTGATACCAATGAGAGGAAATGATTGGAATAGTTCCATGTAAAGCTTTTTTTAGTAAGTGAACACATATGACAAACATACATTGATGTGGTAAGCAGTTTGGCTTACATTTGCTGTAGCTATCATATTTTCTGGGTCTATCAGAAGTCGAAGAATTCCCATTAGCTGAACTGCACCTCCCAATTCTACAATATATATAAATATCTAATAAATGTACAGAATAGTAACATAACTTAATATGTATTTTTTTCTTTGGAATATGAATTGTTTCTCTCTTAAGGAATGCATAATGTTTCATTACTCTATAAGGAATGACTTATACCTAGTAACATTTTCATTAAATAATTATTCAACATCATAAACATGCATGCATAATAATCATAGACCTTACATACATTGTATATCAAAATGGAAAGTTAGTCGAGATCCAATTCTTCATGGACATTGGCTGTGCAATTGTTCCTTGACATACAATTTTCCAAATGTTCCTGTAGTTATCAATTAAATGGATAGCCAAGGCTTATAACCTGTATAACTAGATGAGTCAAATGACACATACACCCAAACCATTTGACCAATAATGAAATAAAAGAATATGTGTCCATGGGACACAGATGCCCCGGCCATACAGATATATCGGCAAACAGGAAGTAGATGAGTGACTGACTTGAAAAGGGGAGACATGGTACAACTTATCATACAAAGCTTTAGACCAAATATCAAATCATTCCTGCATACACAAGCTGAGAAATCTTTGACGAAAATTTGGACGTATGGACACGAGTAAAACTTAATGCCCCAGTCGCCTAACGGCGGGGGCATGAAAAAAAGTTCATATCCATCATTTGTGTATTCAAGAATTGGATATTGTGTCGGCAAGACAAGAGGCTCTCAAGAGCATGTATCGCTCACCTGGACCATGGCTGACATAGATAAAAGGCATTTTCAATAGGAAAAACAAAACATAAAATTTAGCAGAATACTTTTTTTTCCCTAAAATTACAGTATTCTTGTTTGGTTTCCATGGCAACCGAAAAATCCACCATCCACAGAACACCATTCAAAAAAATTTGGACAGGGGCTCCCCTTATAATCAAGGTACTACATAATGCTGAAATTGAAACATTCAGACCACAATTCAAATAAAAATTCAAAAAATTTGGGCAGAGGTTCCCCTTAAAATCAATAGGGCCAATGTAAAAACTATGTTCCAGATGGTGGCCATCTTGGATGAGGTATGGACCTGCCAGATACATTTTTTAGATGGGACCACCTAAGAACCATTGTGGCTTAGTTTGGTTCTAATTGGACCAGTAGTTTCTGAGAAGAAGATCTTTGAATGTATATTCCATAGGGTTCAATGTTAAAACTATGTTCCCGCTGGCGGCCACCTTGGATAAGGTACAGACCTGCAAGAAACCTTTTTTTGGAAAGGACCATCTAAGGGCCATTGTGACTAAGTTTGGTTCTAATTGGACTTGTAGTTTCTGAGAAGAAGATCTTTGAATGTCTTTTCCAT